>CAWUFW010016605.1:0-301671 GCA_963921515.1 Calotriton arnoldi | reverse complement strand
GACACCCATTAATTTGCAACATTGTTGTGGCTGGCCAACTGAATTCACTGCATCAGACTCGTTGAAGCTTCGAAAACGCGTCCGTTGCCATGCCAGGCCCCAGCCAATGCGTGCGCACCGATCGGTCCATTGATGTACAACGCGTACCCGGGATACAACGCGTACCCGCTCACATCCAATGCAATGGGCCGTGCGGGCACACCGATCGGTCTATTGCTGTACAACGCGTACCCGGGATACAACGTGTACCCGCTCACATCCAATGCAATGGGCAGTGCGGGCACACCGATCGGTCCATTGATGTACAATGCGTACCCGCTCACATCCAATGCAATGGGCCGTGCGGGCACACCGATCGGTCCATTTCTGTACAACGCGTACCCGGGATACAACGCGTACCCGCTCAAATCCAATGCAATGGGCCGTGCGGGCACACCGATCTGTCCATTGCTCTACAACGTGTCCCTGGACAGGTCACACGCATATGTCACCATGCTGGTCACTGGTGAACCTATGCCAGCCACATATACTTTCCAGGGACTCAGGGGCACACATACAACACCACACCCAGTCCAAACTGTATCTAAGGCATGTGTGGCAGCATAACCTTATCTGTGTATGGGGGTGAACATGTGGTTTTTGGGGTGGCACTTGGGGGCAGACACACCCAGGCTGTGCACGTGTTCATGGGGACAGGGTCCTTCGTGTGTTGTGCACCTGACCACTGTGGTGTGTAACTTTTCATTTTGGAGCATGTGTCATGGTCACATTTCCAGGTTGTGTATGTGTATGACATGTCACATACCCCAAGGCTCACATGTGGGAAGGCATGTACGTCACAGGGTGGCCCATTGCCACAATAGTGATGTCCCTCCGCAGTCTGTGTGCATGTTGTGTTTCACATGTCTCTGACTCCATGTGCACAATGGGAGACAGTCTCCACATCCACGTGGTTTGTGCATGAACTTTGATGTTGTGTGTGTGTGTGTCACAGACGTCCATGTCTGTCCTGCAGAGGCTACAGGGGCCACTACCTGTGGGTGTCATGTTTGTTTTTCTGACGTGTACATGATACGCAATGTCATGCCAGTGTCCATGTGGCAAGACAGGGTCCCTGGGAATCTACCTGTCAATGAGCTGTGATGCCTGTGGAGCATCTGTCCAGACATGTCACTGTGGTATGTGTCTGGAACGTGAGAGCAGTAAATGGGTACTGTGACACAGCCTAATGGTTTCCCATAGCACACCCTGGAACCTGTTGTCAACACTTGTTGAACAGAGATGTTAGATGATGTCCATGTAGGTGCCATATATGTCCAAACAGAACGACACACACATCAAGTGCTTGTGTTTGTTAATGATGTATCATGTGAAATTGAGTATGGTGAATGGCACATAGTTGGGGTGACTGACAATCTTGCTTTCTTCACCTATGCACTGCAGGGCTCCTGCTGTCCATCGACCATTCCCAGACCTGGCAACGATCGTGGAACGTGACAGCATCCGACGGTACCGCTTCACCAGGCAGCTGATTGAGGATTTGGCAGTGCGGTTGGACCCACATTTGCAGCCTGGCCGTCCGTATCCTACAGCGCTGACCCCCAAGGTGAAGGTGATGGCAGCCCTACACTTCTTTGCCACCGGTACCTTTCAACAAACTGTGGCGACTGCCAGTGGGATGACACAGACTATGTTCAGCCGTGTGCTACGCAATGTTTTGGGGGCAATGTTGAGATACCTGAACCAGTACATCTATTTCCCAACACGTCAATGACTCACTGACGTCAAGAGTGACTTCTATGCCCTGGGGAGGATGCCACATGTAATTGGCTCCATTGATGGGACACATGTGGCTTTGATACCACCACAGGCACATGAGCAGGCATAGCGGAACCGTAAACATTACCATTCGATCAATGCTCTGGTGGTATGTCTTGCAGATATGACCATCACACATGTGTGTGCCCGTTTCCCCGGTTCGGCACACGATGCCTACGTGATGAGGAGTAGTCGCATCCCTAGGATGATGTCACAGATGCCGAACCAGCGTGCCTGGCTTGTTGGTGTGTACTGACTTTGTACCATTGTGTGTGTTCTGCTATGTTGTTTTCCGCACACATTTTCAAATCGGCTAATGTGCAATTGTCTGTTGTAGGTGACTCGGGATACCCCAACATGCCGTGGTTGCTGACACCCCTCAGGAACCCTGTGACACCAGCCCAGATGCGCTACAATGAGGCACATGGTCGGACGAGGAGGGTGATTGAGCGGACCTTTGGTCTCCTGAAGAGCCGCTTCCGCTGCCTGGACAAGACAGGAGGGGCCCTCCCATATGCCCCAGCAAAGGTGTGCAAGATTGTCATTGTCTGCTGCATGCTACACAACCTGGCAGTGCGGAAGGAGTTGCCTCTCATCCTGGATGACGATGACCAACGTCCGCCACCTGTGGAAGATCCTGGCCTGGGTCACGATGCCAGTGAAGATGATGATGATGATGATTGTGATGTCCGCACACAGCTCATCACCAACTTCTTCAGCTGAATGTGAGTCTCCAGAGGGTTGTAATGTCAATGATTTGAGTTTGCATGATATGTGTGTGTGGTGCTCTGGTGCTGTTTGAGTGTGGCCATGTGCTACTTGACTGGATGCGTGCAGCGATGTGTCCTTGCAGGTGGTCTGTACTGCCCAACAGTGTTGACATGCTAACTTGGTTTTGTGTAGTTATCTCATGACATGTATTAGACATGAGTATTGCCGTTCTGTGCTGTTCTTCAGTGGTTTTGACTGTGTGTCATGTCTGTCCTTCACAGGGTGCTGCCGGATTTGTTTGATCAACTTGGATCCCACGAATCCATGATTCAACTTCCAAGGTGGAAGCAGTTGTTTCCCTACAGGTGATGTGCCACACACCCCTGGACTTTCTATCTTCTGCACTTTTTGACTTTGCGGCCACAGCCAGGTTGGATTAGCTAGCATTTGTAGTGGAAACAACATGTTGCAAATGTGTAATAAACCTGTGCTTCACTTTGGGATGTGCGTTGTCTGTAGTCACACATCTGACTGACATTTGCTTACTGCACCTGTAGTCTAGTTGACACAGACTGTGAATAGGTGACGTGACTGTGCATTCCACTGTATTTAGTTGCAACATCAGTATAGGTGATGAGTCTGATGGCCCTGGTGTGTATGTGTTGTGTGGCCCTAGTGGTGTGTCTCCCTCATATGTGTCACGTCACCATGACTGACATGACGGTGTTGGACTTGCTGTAGCAGTTAGCATGCACAGTGTCATTTTTCTGATCACCATCCCCATGACAGAGAGCACGTTGGAATCACAACAGAGGCAGATATGGTGTATTGGTGAGTTTATTTACATACAGGTGTTAGGATGGTGCACAGGATGGTGGGTGCTGTACATAGAAATTGGAATCCAAAGTTCCCATGTGATTCGGAAGTCTTGGTAGCTGAAATGTCCAGAGTAAAGTCCACAGTCATCTGATAAATTTGGCCAACTAGAGCTCCCCATGTCATGTGGGAGAGTTGGGTTGGCTTCGACAGGGTGTGCAGTTTGCACACAGAGGAAAAGTTCCAGAACAGGTGTTGGCTTCCTGGGGGATGTAGATGGCCATCGGCCTCTCAGTTTGGCCTCCTCGGACAGCCCCTCTTCTTGGGGGGGGACCCTCAGGTGCAGGCTGCGGCGGTGCAGGGGACTCTCTGCCAGAGTCCTCCTCCCTCCCTGTGGCATTTGCAGTTGTTTCAGCAGCAGATGTTGTGGGCACACAGGGAGGTGAGGCCATGTTGGTGCTGATCTGGCAGAGGCATGTCAGTATGTCCCTATGCACCGCTGTCAGTTGTTCCAATGTGTCCCACTTGGACTCCATGCCAGACATGTGTGTCTCCACACGTGACATGTGTGTCTCGACACGGGACATGTGGGAGTCCAAGCAGGCATGATGGGCAGCCTGCTGCTGTTGTATGTCCTTGAGGATCCCCACTACCTGGCTGACCTCTCCGGTGCTAGTCTGGTACGCATCCGCGATGCGTGCCCGTTGTGGGTCATCATGCAGTCTAGACCCCTCTGCAAAGAGCGACCTATGTCTACCACCCCTCCCACCACCCCTGGCGACACGTGCAGGACCTGCGGTGGCACGCACAGGTGACCGTGGGCCCACTTGGGTGTTGTTCCTGGGCTCGTTGTCACCAGCTCCAGTTTGGGTCTGGGTCCCTGCACTGTTGTCATCTGTGGTCCTTGGTCTGTCCGTGTTGGCAGGAGTGGCCTGTGTGTTGGCAGTTGTTGGAGGGGTGGGTGCAGGGGGTGCAGATGTTGGTCCTGCTGGTGCTGCATGATGACTCACACCGGAGGGTCCAGCTGGTTCTTCGCCATCCGAGGAGTGCAGAGGCTGATCCACACCAGTGAGCTCAGTGTTCCCAGGAGCCTGGGACAGGGACTCCTCCTCGTCTGCTGCTGTGTCCCCATCATCACCTGTTTTGGGCAGAGACACAGATTGTATGTTATTTTTCTACTGGCATCAATTGTTCAAACACCTGACAGTTGTCACTGTACCTCTGGATGTGGGCCTGGACATTGCATTCTCCTAAATTGTGACAGTCAGAGAGTGATATTGGTGTAGCACATTGTCCTGCCAACCTGTGGCATGTCAATGTGAATGTTGAGGTGTGTGCATGACCACCATTGGTGGTATTTGCTTGCCATCCGGGCCTCCTTCTCCCCCCAGCCCAGTTATCCCACCATGAAGCGTGCTTCCATTGCAGGGAGTGCAAGTTGTCTTTCAGGATGTCAGTCAGTGGTGTCCTGCTGTTGGTTGTTGCACAGTTCCCTGCAGGGCCTTGTGCTCCCCCCAGCAGTACCCAGTGTCAGCCATCTTGTGAGTCCTTTTCCACTCCCTGTGATGTGAGCATGGTTCAGGGTGGTGTTGATGGGCCAATTGTGAGGCTGACCAATATCTGTGACTACCACTCCCATCATGCTATTGCCTCCACCCCCCTTCCCAGCATGCCCATCCTTCCTTCCTTTTGACTCTGCTTCCCTGTGGGGTGGGGTGCCTGTGCTGACAGGATGGCTGGGAGTGTTGTCCTGGCAGTTGTTTGGCTACAAGTCCCAAGAGTGTCCCTGTGCTTCACACAGCATAACCCAGGGTGCTGGTTCTTTCTGGGATCTTCAGTTAGGATGTGAGGCATTGCATCCTCCCAGGTGGGTTATGTGGAGTTAGTGTTGAGGGGGTGTGTGAGGGGAGGTGCTTGTAACTATGGTCAGTGCTGTGAGTCCTCCTTCCCACCCAGCCAGATATCCCACCATGGAACGTGCTTCCATTACAGGGAGTGCTAGTTGTCTTTCAGGATGTCAGTCAGTGGTGTCCTGCTGTTGGTTGTTGCACAGTTCCCAGCAGAGCCTTGTGCTCCCCCCAGCAGTACCCAGTGTCAGTCATCTTGTGAGTCCTTTTCCACTCCCTGTGATGTGAGCATGGTTCAGAGTGGTGTTGATGGGCCAATTGTAAGGCTGACCAATATCTGTGACGACTACCACTCCCGTCATGCTATTGCCTCCACCCCCCTTCCCAGCATGCCCATACTTCCTTCCTTTTGAGTGGACTTCACTGTGTGTGAGTGTGACAGCAATGGCAAGATGGCTGACAGTGTGGTCCTGTTGTTTGTTGGTGCCCAGTTCCCATCAGGGCCTTGTGCTCCCCACAGCAGTACCCAGTGTCAGCCATCTTGTCAGTTGTTTTCCACTCCCTGTGATGTGAGCATGGTTCAGAGTGGTGTTGATGGACCAATTGTGGGTGTGACCAATATCTGTGACTACCACTCCCATCATGCTATTGGCTACACTGACTTCACCAGCATACACAGAATTCCTTCCTTTCAGTGAGCTTCCCTGTGAGGTGGTGTTCTAGTGGTGGGTAAATATCTTGGAGTGTTTGTTGGTTCTATTTGTGCCACTGCCTTGCTGTATTTGTTGTTAGGTTTGTACATGTCATGACACAGTTACATATCACTATGAGATGGCAGGTATTGTGTTTGTCTGACTAGCATTCACATCTTGGGATGAATATCTTTTGGTTGCTGTGTATTTGCTAAGGGTGCATGGTTTGCCTATCCCCTTGACTGTGATGTGTGTGTGTTGTCACACCATATTGTGTATATTAGTTGTGTACTCACCAGGCTCTGGGATGTCTGTTAGTCCATATACGCTCACTGGTGGTAGGATGGCCCGCACCTTCTCCTCCCAGGGCCTGAGGTATAGTGGTTTTGCAGGAGGGCCACTGCCGGTGTGCTGGCTGAGGAGGTAGTCCTTTTTGAGTTGGTCCCGGACCCTCCTGCGCACATCATACCACCTGTTCTGGATGTCTTCCTTTGTGCGCAAACATGGTGATTGTGCGTTCACCCTGTCGACAATCCTCGCCCACATCTTGGTTTTCTGCGACATGGGGGTCTGTTGTACCAATGTACCAAACAACTGTGGCTCTACCCTGAGGATCTCATCTACCATGACTTCCAATTCACTGTCTAGGAACTTTGGATTCTTCTTTAGGGGCATGGTGATGGGTGGTGGTGGTGATTGATGTGTGTGTGTGTGCAAGTGGGGGGTGTGAGTGTTGGTTTAGCTGGGTGTGTGTGAGGGTGCTATTTGTAGGTGTGGTAATGGTGTGTGGCTTGTGTGATGTATGAGCTGTGAGTGTGTCTGTGGTTGCTGTGTGATGGTGTTCTGTGCTGGCAGGTCAGTGGAATTTGCAAAGGATCATGGTAGGGATTTGTGGCCTTTATGTAGGTGGAGTTGGAGGTGTGTCCTTGTTCCATTTTTTTTTCCCTCCCTGTATTTATTGGCTTTGTGGTTGCTTGTTTGGCCCTTTTTAAAAAAAAATATTTCCTTGGTGTTTTTGGTGCATGTAGGAGTCGTTCTTGTGTCCGAGTAGGACGCTGCAGTTGTCTGGTGCGATCTTGTCCGACTCGTTCCCGCTGTGTGTCAGCTAGGTTTCATATGCGGCGTACGAGTCGGTCACGGAGTATTGGGTTGCTTCGGCTGGGTTTTGTATGCGTGTCGGTCGTACGGCTTGTGCTCCGGGCGAGTTGGTAGTGTTTTGCATGCACAGCATTGTACTACGCGGGTCGGAGTTCGCGGGTAGGTTTCGTTCGGGTTCAATCCGAGTGCGTGTCGGTCGGTTCGTTTCGCGTGATTTCCCGGCCGGATGGCTTGTTTCCGTCCGGCTCGGTCGGTCGTTTTGTATTCCGTCCGAGTCGGTCGGATTTCACATGCATTTCATCGTACTACCCGGGTCGTACGGCGCCGGTCCGAGTCGGTCGGACTAAATTCCCGTACCGAGTCGGTCGGTATTTTTTCCGGCCCGAATCGGATTCGGCCCCACAGTCTTTTCAAGGGAATGGCTGCTCATCATCTTTTTTGATTGACAGGCATTGAATGTCTCTGTACACTGATATTAGAACACTTGTCTACTCCAGAATCTAATTATAACCGGGACAAATAACTCCCTCAGTAACCCTACCTTAATAGTCACTTCACTGTGAGCACCACAAAACCACCCCGCCAATCAACCCTCAGCAATAAACTGACCGCTTTCGATTCCCAAGCACATTTTCTTTCCCCTCTCACCTCACACCTGTGCTTCGAATCTAGATCGGTTAATGCCAGTTCACAAAGGTAATTTCAACTTTTTTTTAACTCTGCTAGAAATAGGAATCAACGAATGGATTCCAGAAAGGCATATCTGCATTTAGGAGTACAGATTTTTCTGCCAGGAGTGCAGAAAATCCACACCAGTAAATCCCACTCATGGGTAGAACGTGAGCATTCCAATGAGTGATTTGTCTTAGAAGTTTGAGAACGCAACAATCAATGCTTTACTGCACTCCTAAAACACCATGGGAATGGTAAGGGACTTAGTCCAGCACAGAGTTGGGTCAAATCTCATTTCTGGGTGGTAAGATGGAATGGATCACATCCACATTTGGTGGGGGTGTAGGAAAAGGACTGTCTCTATGAGGACAAATTATTTTCCTGTGGAGGAAAAAAAGTACAAATTGCACATGGGGTTTCATTCCACTGTGTGGGCTTTTCCACTATGGAGAACGCCTTAAAGGGTGAATAATAGCTCTTGAAATATTCACATGACATTTTCAAGAAGTGAGGCTGGAAACATATTCCTGGTGCAGCTTTCCAGGAGTAAGAATGTTTGTGAATCCCAAAAAGAAGTAAATATGCACTTGAATGTAGGCATAAATTAACAGGTTTAGAATTTCAACTTTTGATGTGAATTACGTCCTTTCTTACTCTGAACACAGGATGTATGTACAACACCTTGGACACGTACATGCTACATTCTCCACGGATCGGTAAAGGCTTCCTTGATAATCCAGGGCAGTGTAGCTGTGGAATGAGCAAATTAAAGGGGTAAATCAACCTCTATCTAGTGCAGATGACGTGCCCGATTCACAAAAGGCACTTTGGAATACCTAAACTAGTACTACTTCACGTGCAACATAATGCCATTCACAAACCTATCGACGGAGATCTCCAACTGCATGTCTTCTATCTTTCCTGTATGGAAATGTCCACCCTTGTGGTAGAGATCTATGCACACATAAAGGGAGGGAAAATGAGGAATAATTACTGCAAAATGTGTGGGGTTAAGTGAAATTTGAGCTGGAGTTCAGGGAGGGACAAGCTAATACAAAACACACACAAACATAAGAGCAAGATAATTGCTATTCCCGGAATACACTTCTAATACTATTACAGCCCTAATTGTTAAAACACAGTCTTACATTTACTCTAGCCTTAGAGTAAATCAAACACCACACATGACCAGCCAATGAAACTGCAAGACAATCCATTGAAAACAAATAAGATAGGCTATTTCACTAATATCACAGATAAAAATAATATAAAATAAATTAATTGTAAAAGCTGTGCACACAGAGGGTTGGCCACCATCGGTAGGTTGAGTGTAAGCCCTAGCATTGGTGAAGCGATCACAGATATGGTGGTCTGCTGAGGTCAGCAGGTCACCATCTGACTGATGGAAGCTACTTGTAAAAGGTTGCAATTTGCAACCTGCCTGGTAAATATAAATGAGGGAGCTCGAATTGCAAGTCATTGTAGTACTTTGTGAACCAACCCATTGCTGCATAGGTCGGCTCAAAATATATCATTGGATATGCAAAAAGTCTGTTCCCATATTGTGATCACCTTTTGCAAATCTAACAATACTACTTCTGGACCCAGGTCCATAGTAATATACTTTGACAATTAGGGACAGATATGACAAAACCATTTTTACTTCTATTTTTAAACCAACAAAGGTGGTTCTATAAAGAACCCATTTCTCATTTTTATAAACTCTTTTTTAATATTTTTATAAGTTTTGTTTTTTGTATGGTAAAGAAATACAACTCAAAAAACAGTGGGGCATATTAGCAAGGGCTTTATCGCCACTTTAGCGGCACCTTTTGCCGCCAAAGCGGCGATTTTTTTATCGCCCTATCAGCAAGCTGTCGCTAACAGGCGTTAGCGACAGCTTTCTGGCGATAGCAGCCCGTTTTCCCATCGCCTTGCATGCCAGCGATAATTATCGCTAATGACATGCAAGGTAGGCGTTCCCAACTAAAAGCGACTGAAAACAGTCGCTAACACAACTTCCCCCTATTAGCAACGCAGGCGAAGCGATAAAAAAAGTCGCGCTAAGCGCGAATATCGCTAGAATTTAACACCTGCTAAAAACATGACTTACCTGTTTGTTGAATGGGAGGTGGATTGTCAGGCTAAGTCCACCATGGCGTTAATGCGTGAATATCGCTGGATTTCCAGCGATATTCACGCATTTCACCGCTATCGCTGGATATTTTATCGCATTGGAGATAAACGTTGCTAATAGCGTGTTATCTCCACGATAATATCCAGCGATAGGCGGCGATAAAAAAAAACGCGCTAAGCGCGGTTTGCGATAATTATTGCAAGTTGTTGCTAATATCCCCCAGTGTTTCTAAACTTTCAGAAGATAAAAAAAAAATTACTTTTGCTGGTGGACTGATGAGCTACAACCTGGTTCTTCTGAGCAGTGGTACTCTGCTCTCTGACAGATATAACTTTGCGTCAGTCAAGACATTACAGCCCAATTCTGGCAAATCATGGATCAGTATATCTTCAGGAAGCAGCTAGTGCTGAAGGGCAGCACCAGATGTTGATATGCTTGTTCCCTTCTCCTTTTTGCAGTCTACAACTGGTGGGAATGCCATCAGCTGAAATGATAATGCATTCACAAAGTACAGAAAGAGTACTTTTTCCCTGTTCCTCTTGTGAACACCATGTCATAGATTTTGCAAATAACTTTCTTCGCAGAGACTTTCGTCTCATTGGGTGGAATTGTAATGAACTCCCAAACTAATGTTTCAGGAAGGATTCTGCTTTCCTTCTCCATATCTTCAGGGTCTTGGTGCTCAAAGTTGTCTCAAGGGGTGTGCAAAAGTCATGTGATTTGCTGTAGCACAATCATTCAACATTATGCATGTCACATTCCAAACATTAACGTGACGGTCTGTTTGGGTAAAAATTTAACTCAAAAAAGTAATTTCAAGTAGGTTTCTGGTTACTCAAATTTAGAAGTTTGCTTACTGCCTTTGTTAAACGAACTGCTGCTCATGTTTAAATTGCTGATGCTCACATTTGGTCCGCTCAAGTAAAAATTATCTAAAATGCCACTTGCGTTCAAAAATTACCCGAATGGTACATCGCATGTTAAAAATTTCCCTGGCATTGCATGTGTCATAATGTCATAAACTTAGTAACTGTGCGTACATCTCATTATGCAAAATTACCAAATTTGCACCAATTACGCCAACATATTTAAAATATTGCCCAAGCACAGTGGTTTCCTCCTAATGCCATTGTACAACTTATTTTTCTCCTAAAATACATTAAAAAGGGAAGTCCCCCTAAAAAAAATAAGGCCAGAATGCAGAAGGTATAAACCAAGTGATAGCCAAGTCCCTAATACATGGATAAGGGATTGAGATACTTTAAACTGCATTAATACAGTTGCAGCAACCAATCATATGTGGTTTTACTTTGTGTCATTTGTACTACTTTTGGGACCACAGTGTGTCACCTAAAAGCAGCTGAGATATTATAATGAAAACTACACATTTTTTAAATTATTTGGGCCTGTCAGGAAACCCAGGCTGAAACATAAAAAACAATTGCCCATCATAGTAAACTTACCTTCATTTAAAACCTCCAGGTCCCGCTGTACTTTTTTTTGGTACAACAGGACTTGGAAAAGGAAGTAAAAGCCTTAGAGTAAGGCTGCTTTCATTGTCTCTGTGAATGCCACAGGAGTACTATGGTACTAATATGATATCAAAATAAAAAAAAGTAGATGAAAGAAGCCTACACATGATAAAGTACTCAAAAACCCCATAGGGTTAACAAATAATCCCCAAACAATTCTTAAACTTCATTTACAGATTGCTTTTTTACAGAGGGAGATTACTAGCCACAGAAACCCTCTGCATCATGACTTCAGGATAAACTGTACAAAAGGCACCCACATACCACTCAATCCAAAGTCCCAACTCTTGGAGGAATATAAAAGGATGATGTTGCGATAGTGCTGTCATCAACATCTACAGCAACACCTACCACTAGGTCTGAAAGGAAATCTGCGATCTAGAATGTTTTTACTTTTCCAGCAATCAAAAAAAATCAATACCCAAAATCTAACTTGCAGCTTGTGCAAGCAGGAGCTGCACAGGTGCCACCATCTTGGGTTATAATCAATGGGCACAAGTGGCATGTAGAAACACCTGTGGGCTATGCATCGCAGCCAGATTATTCACACACCATCAGGTAGCAGAGAAAGCAGTTGAAACTGTACGACCTGAAGTATAGCTACAACAAGTGGAAGAAAATGAAAATATGCAGTATTCTGCAACATAGGGCAGACAATGTATGCTTGTTGGGGTTGCTGGGGAGGAAAACAAATACATTTTTGCGAAAGCTATGCAGGACTATTTGAAATACAAACATACAAAAAAAATTATTCATTACAACAAAATCAACAAGAAAAATAATTTAAATGTTAATAAAAAAATTCACATTGTTAGAAAAAAAATTGTTTCAAAACAAAAAAATAAAAAAATGGAGAAAAGAACTTTAAAAAAACAACAACAAAATGTAATATCAAATTAGCTGAGGCAAAGCTCTGCATCTAGTCTCTTCTGCATGCAACTAAAGATTGTGTGCAGATGGAGTCAGCTTGGATGTGTTCAGAGGGTTGGTTGCTGGCCTGGCTGGAAATCTTAATGTATGTTAAAAAAAATGAAACTCACAGCAAAAGTCAAAGCTGATGTTATATGTAGGTATTAGAATGAAACGAACTTAAATAAAAAAAAAAAAAAGGACACTGACATTTTCAGTTATAGTTAACTAACCATAACTTGTGCCCGGGTCATGCACTGGTTATTACCTGATGTCATACATCACTTATGACATATTAAATGACATAAATGATGACATCTTTGTTGACATCTAAAATGTAATAATGTTAATGAGTATTATTTTTAATTTAACAATATTCTTAAATTGGAAATAATTAAATCTACATTTTAACTTACTGTAGAAAGCCTAAAAATTAGTAAAATAAATTAAAATCAGAACTTAAAACCATGTTTGTTAAAAAGTGAATACAATTAAAAATGTTAGTGAACGTTGGTAACTTTAATTTAAAGTACTTTTCAAAAATAGTCTTAAAAAAATTAAGTAATATATTTAAATGTATTTGCAATTTCGTACAAAGTTAAGTTTAAGTGGTAGTGTGGTTAAGTAGTCCTAGTACTAGTTCTAACCCTATTCCTAGTATTTCTAGTATTATTTGTTTAAAACTATTTTACAATTTCAATTTACATTAAGTTAATTTTATTTATTTTCTAATGGGTGCATTTTATTAAGTTTCCCTATATTTTCTTTGAGAACGGTCTTTACACACAGATGGAAAGTTCCTAATATTAATTTTAGGAGTTTCCACCCTCTCATTTGATGAGGTGGAGACTCTTACATCTCTATCTGGGTGTGAATCTACAATTGAAAATAGTGATTAGCAAAAAAGTATAGATTTATATCTACATGTAGGATAATATGTGAATAGGTTTACACATGCAAAACATACCTTTGTGACTTGGGCCTGAAAACATTTGCTTATTGAGGTTAACTTTATAAACCTAATTTATGTTAAATTAATTTTATTTATTTTCTAATGGATACATTTTATTAAACTAGCCTATATTTTCTTTGAGGACGATCTCCACAAAGAGGTGTAAAGTTACCAATAGTAACTTTACACTTTTAAAGTCAGGTGTAGGAGACTCCACCCTCTAATTTGACGGGGTGGTGACTCTTATGTCTACATGTAGGTGTAAATCTCCATTCAAAACTCATGAGTAGCAAAAAAGCATAAATGTATACCTAGATGTAGGAGTAGGAGTAGATCTACATGTGAGTGGTTTTACATAAGGTAACTTTTATGTGTGAATTGGGCCTGAAAACTTCAGCATTTTGGTGGCTAACTTTATACGCTCCAATTAATGTAAATTCATATTTTCTTCTAAAGCTGATTTGATATTTGCAGTATTTTCTTTTAGAAACATGACTTTGTCATCAGCATATAACTTGAGATTTGCGATGGTGGCTAAGGGTGCTCGATATCCTGTGATTCCGGGTAATTTAATTTATCTCCCCATGCTTAAAACCAAAAGAAATGTGTTCTTGTGTAATGTAACTGATGTTCATGTAAAGCAAACCAATACCTTTGGGTAAAGTCTGTGCTATATAAAACTGAGAAAAAAAAACAAAATAAATAAGGGGCTGATTACGTGTTTGGAGCAGTTGGGCCAGCTCTCTGCTGGCACAGCAGTGCCAAACCTGCGCAAGGACAGCCCGGAATGGCAAAAAAGTTCCAGCACGGCATGGATGGTGACGTCCATGCTGTGCTGGAACTTTGGGGGTATACAGACAGGGGGGCACATGTTGTGAACCCCTTAATGTATCCTCATGGCAGGGGAGCATGAGGGCCCTGTAGGGCTTCCTTTGTTCCTCAACCGCTTACCTTTTCAAGACGGGGCTCCGGCCATGAAATAGCTGACAGTGGCGGAACTTGTAATATGCTCAGTGGGACTGCGCCAGTCCCGTTGCGCATACTACATTGTGGTGCACCTCCGCCACCGCCAGAGAATGACTGTTCCGTGGCGCATCTGGCGGTCCTACACCGCAATGACTTTGCAAGTGTAATGCAGCAGACAGACCACCGCCACTGGGAGTCTGGTGGTCGCAAGACCACCAGACTCGTAATCAGGCCCTAAGTGTTTTGCACACTTCTGTCATTGGGCTATGCTTGGGCTATGTTTAGGTGATATTTGTGCTTCATTTGGGGTATTTTTTCTCTGGTAGCCATCTTGGGAGACTTATTTGTTAAGAATCTCCCTAATTTTCTCATTTACTGCAGTATCCACAGTAGAAAATGCTTTCAGTTTTCCACTTTGATTCTATCAAGATAGGGTTCAGATGTGCCACCCTTTGGCATAAATTCAGAATATTAGCATTTTAGTTGCTCATTAGAACATGGTAATAAAGCTGCTGATCATTAGGGAGTTAACTAGCAGTCTGCTGCTGGTGTTGAAAGTGCATTTTTCAGTCTGCATATCAGAATGTTTTAATGAAATAGAAGAGGAAGATATTTGAGAACTCACTTAAAATGTGTCCTCATTTTTCTTTCTACAGTATGAAACATAATTTCTACGACAAAATGGAGCCCCTCATTTTTTTCCTTTCTAAATTAAATGTTTTAAGTTTTACCAGTCTGATTTAATCAAGATGGCTTCAGATGTGCCATTTTTTTTGTCATAAGTAAGACTGTTAGTGCTCTAGTTGTTCTTTAGAACACTCTGGGAAGTTGTAGTTGAACACAAGGAAATCAACTGACAGGCTGCTCCTGTCACATTTTACTGAGAATTTCAGACTTCATTCTCATGTGGCTGAGAAAGATAGTGTGATTTTACAGAAAATAAGCTCTCATTTTAGATTCTGGAGCACCTTCCATAACCTCTATGGGAAAATCATGAGAAAACAGTTTTCTCTTAAACATGATTCACGAAAACCCAGCAGAAGGCTTGTTCACACCGTAAAATCATCTTAAAACACACCACAATTATGGTACCATCAACAAATGATTTGTATTGTAACTAAAAGCTGTTATAACCCTTTATACGTTTCTCCTTTTTGTGGCTCTCAAAGCCTACCATTCACTACAATGCATTTCAATGAGGTGCTCTCATGTGGTCCCAAGATGGCTGCGAGCACTTCCTAGTTAAAGTGCTGACAGCCAATCAGATCTCTCCATGAGATCTTTGCTTAGGCTCCGTCCAGATATCCAAATTTATTTTTCCTTTAATATCTAAAAAACTAATGAACAGATTTACACCAAATCACAAAAATGACTCTTTCGGAACAAAGAGCTAGCGCTTTTCCAAATTTGGTGTAATTCCGTTCAGCAGTTCGAGCTGTACTTGTGTTCCTATGGGAATTAACTGAGGAAACACACTTTGCCGGTCACTGTCACACACTCATGTACGCACTCACAAACTCACTCAGACACTTATACACCCATTCACATACCCACTCACACACTTATACATCTAGTCACATACCCACTCAGAAACTCATGCACTCACTCACATACCCATTCAGGTACTTATGCACCCACTTAGAGATGCACTCAGAGAATGACACACCCATGTACAGACCCACTTAGAGACTCATGCACCTACTTAGAGACACAGTCATAGAGTCATGCGTACAGTCTTATACCTACTTAGAGACTCTTACACCCACTCACAGTCCCACCTGGGCACTCATGCACCCACTCACAGGCCTACTCAGATACTCATGCACCACTTACAGACTCACTTGGAGAGTCGCGCACCCATTTACAGACCCACTCAGAGACTCATGCACATTCTTACAGACCCACTCATAGACTCATGCGTACAGTCTTATACTGACTTAGAGACTCTTACACCTACTCACAGGCCCACCTGTGCACTCATGCACCCACTCACAGACCCACTCAGAAACTAATGCACCCACTTACAGACTCACTCAAGTATGTTCTCACAGACTCACTGAGACACTCATACACCCACTTACAGATCCACTCAGACACTCATTCACCCACTCACACACCCATACAGTTACTCCCACTCTCAGTCACAGACCTTCTCAGTCACTCATACACTCAGAAACTCACACACCCACTCAGAAACTCAGTCAGATATACACACACCCACTCACAAACTCAGTCGGATATACACACACCCTGTCAAGGCTCATTCATCCACTCACAGACCCACCTAGACACTCGCTATTAGAAATGGGGGTCTCTAGTTGGCAGGGATAGGTACCTTTGTCCAAATAGGGACCCTTGCTTCTAGTCAGGGTAAGACGGACACACTTCTAAAATAACCCCTGCTTACTCCCTTGGTAGCTTGGCATGAGCAGACAGGCTTATCTCAGAGGCAGTGTGTAAAGCATTTGTGAACACATACAGTAATACAGTGAAAACACTACAAATGGACACCACACCACTTTAGAAAAATAAGTCATCTTTATCTAAACCAAACAAGACCAAAATGACAAAAATCCACAATACAGCAATACAAATAAGACTTTCAAATGGTAGAAATAATTCAGTTAAAAGCAAATTGCAGATGCAACACTTTTCCCACAAAGTACCTTGGATTTGTCGCGCACACAAACAAAAAGGGTCGCAGGGAACGTGATGCGTCGGTTCCTTACAGTCACAGAAGGTGATGAGTTGGTTCCTTGCTCCGGGGGAGGTGGTGCATCAGTTACTTTGTTCTCTGGTGGCAGAGAAGCTCTTTGCCCAGCCAAAACCAGTTCTGTCCTCTCTGGTGCAGCTGCCCAGCAGGAGGTGGAGACAGCATTGTGTATGGCAGACAGGGCCTATTCAGGTGCAAGGGAAATCTCCTCCCACCACTCTCAATGCAGACCGGGCCTATTCAGGTGCTAGTGAGAACTCCTCCCCCTCCTCTGAATGCAGCCCAGGTCTAGTCAGCCCAGCCCGGACTCATCCAGACTCTCTGGAGCCACTGCATATCCCCAGCCCCTGTCACTCCAAAGCCAGACAGTCAATACGCATCCTAGCAGAGGCACACTAGAAGGCTAAGCAAGAAAATACCTACTTTCTAAAAGTGGCATTTTCAAACACAGAATGTAAAAATCACCCTCAATAAAAGATGCATTTTAACATTCTGAGTTCAGGCATACTTAACTTACTATTACTACATTGTTCCCAGGGGTAGTTATGTTTATAAGATGTTATAAGCAAACTCCCCATTCCATCCTATGGAAATAGGTAGCCTTGCAATAGTGAAAAACATAATTGGCAGTATTTCAGTATCAGGACATGCCACACATACCAGTGCATGTCCTACCTTCCACATACACTGAACCCTGCCCACAGGGGTACCTTGGGCCTACCTTAGGGGTGACTAACATGTAAGAAAAGGAAAGGTTAGGGACTGGCAAGTGTGTCATTTGAGATGTCATCAGTGATGTCATCAGTGATGTCACTGACCATGTCATGAGTGATGTAATATGTGACGTCATCAGCAGTGCATTGCGGGGGCGCGAGTTATAGTTAGCTGAACTAACTATAACGGGGGAATTTCTATGGTTTTGTATGAGTGAAATGTCCAACTAACTATAACTGTCCCTAAAACCTATGGTTTTTTCAGTGAATTTCAAAGGTTTTTTAAATGCTAATTTCTAACTATAACATGTCTGAAACCTATGGTTTTTTCAGTGAATTTCAAAGGTTTTTTAAATGCTAATTTCTAACTATAACGTGCCTGAAACCTATGATTTTTTAAGTGAATTTCAAAGGTTTTTTTAAATGCTAGTTTCTAACTATGCCTACAGAGGTAGGACATGTGAAGAAAGAAGAAAAAACGCACAGAAAGAAGCAAAAGATGTGCAGAAAGAACCAACAGAGGAGCAGAAAGAGGCCTTGTTGCAAAATCATCCTGTGCCCACAACTTTTTCAGACGGGTACTGGTGGTAACTGACTCTGACTAACCAGAGCCAGTGCTATGCTAAAAGACACTTAGAATACAGTGAAAACACCTACATACACTAGGGAACACTATGCGTTGGGGTACCCCTATGATTAGCATGACCTCCTCTGCAAGTCCCTAGTACATAATAGGGCAGGGGGATTAAAACTACCTCTTAAAACGCGCTACAGGGCGCGTTTGCACAGTGGTGAAGGGAGGGGGGCCTGAGGTGACATGTGTGCAAACGCACCCCGTGGCACGTTTTAAGTTGCGGGATTAAGTCCCCTTGAATTCTGAGGGTCCCTGGGGCCCAACTAGCCCCCAGGTACCTACAGTTAGGACCACAGAGCTGAGTTGCAGAGAGGCGTTCCGAGGCCACGCACCTTTTTTCACCTCTCTGCAACGCAACTCTGTTGTGCTTACTGAAGGTACCTGGTGGGCTAGTTGGCCCCCAGGGTCCCTCAGGATTCAAAGGGAATTAATTCCCCAACTTAAAACGCACCACAGGGCGTGTTTGCGCACATGTCACCTGAGGCCCCGCCCCCTCCCTTCACCACTGTGCAAACGCGCCCCGTGGTGCGTTTTAAGTTGGGGGATTAGGTCACCTTGAATCCTGAGGGTCCCTGGGGCCCAACTAGCCCACTAGGTACTTCCAGTAAGCACCACAGGCCTGCGTTGCAATGCCTGTAACAAATTGTGCAGTTGTGTTTAGGTAGTGAAGAGGGTCGTGCTGGGGGTAGTGTTTTAGGGTTTAGGGTAGTGCAGTGGTGTTTGTGTAGTGTAGGGGGTCATGCTGGGGGTAGATTTAGGGTTTAGGGTAGTGCAGTGGTGTTTGGGTAGTGTAGGGAGTCGTGCTGGGGGAGTGTTTTAGGGTTTAGGGTAGTGCAGTGGTGTTTGGGTAGTGTAGGGGGTCATGCTGGGGGTAGTGTTTTAGGGTTTAGGGTAGTGCAGTGGTGTTTGGGTAGTGTAGGGGGTCGTGCTGGGGGTAGTAATTTAGGGTAGTGCAGTGGTGTTTGGGTAGTGTAGGGGTACTGCTGGGGGTAGTGTTTTAGGGTTTAGGTTAGTGCAGTGGTGTTTGGGTAGTGTAGGGGTACTGCTGGGGGTAGTGTTTTAGGGTTTAGGGTAGTGCAGTGGTGTTTGTGTAGTGTAGGGGGTATTGTTTTAGGGTTTAGGGTAGTGCAGTGGTGTTTGTGTAGTGTAGGAGGTCGTGTTTTAGGGTTTAGGGTAGTGCAGTGGTCTTTGGGTAGTGTAGGGAGTCGTGCGGGGGTAGTGTTTTAGGGTTTAGGGTAGTGTAGGGGGTCATGCGGGGGTAGTGTTTTAGGGATTAGGGTAGTGCATTGGTGTTTGGGTAGTGTAGGGGGTCATGCGGGGGGTAGTGTTTTAGGGTTTAGGGCAGTGCCGTGGTGTTTGGGTAGTGTAGGGGGTCGTGCTGGGGGGAGTGTTTTAGGGTTTAGGGCAGTGCAGTGGTGTTCGGGTAGTGTAGGGGGTCGTGCTGGGGGGAGTGTTTTAGGGTTTGGGGCAGTGCAGTGGTGTTCAGGTAGTGTAGGGGGTCGTGCTGGGGGGAGTGTTTGAGGGTTTAGGGCAGTGCAGTCGTGTTTGGGTAGTGTAGGGGGTTGTGCTGGGGGTAGTATTTTAGGGTTTAGGGTAGTGCAGTGGTGTTTGGGTAGTGTAGGGGGTCGTGCTGGGGGAAGTGTTCTAGGGTTTAGGGCAGTACAGTGGTGTTTGGGCAGTGTAGGGGGTAATGCTGGGGGTGGTGTTTTAGGGTTTAGGGCAGTGCAGTGGTGTTCGGGCAGTGTAGGGGGTCGTGCTGGGGGTGGTGTTTCAGGGTTTAGGGCAGTGCAGTGGTGTTCGGGCAGTGTAGGGGGTGGTGTTTCAGGGTTTAGGGCAGTGGTGTTCGGGCAGTGTAGGGGGTCGTGCTGGGGGTGGTGTTTCAGGGTTTGGGGCAGTGCAGTGGTGTTCGAGCAGTAAAGGGGGTCGTGCTGGGGGTGGTGTTTCAGGGTTTAGGGCAGTGCAGTGGTGTTCGGGCAGTGTAGGGGGTCATGCAGGGGGTGGTGTTTCAGGGTTTAGGGCAGTGCAGTGGTGTTCGGGCAGTGTAGGGGGTCGTGCTGGGGCTGGTGTTTCAGGGTTTAGGGCAGTACAGTGGTGTTCGGGCAGTGTAGGGGGTCGTGCTGGGGCTGGTGTTTCAGGGTTTAGGGCAGTTCAGTGGTGTTCGGGCAGTGTAGGGGGTCGTGCTGTGGCTGGTGTTTCAGGGTTTAGGGCAGTGCAGTGGTGTTCGGGCAGTGTAGGTGGTCGTGCTGGGGCTGGTGTTTCAGGGTTTAGGGCAGTGCAGTGGTGTTCGGGCAGTGTAGGGGGTCATGCTGGGGCTTGTGTTTCAGGGTTTAGGGCAGTGCAGTGGTGTTCGGGCAGTGTAGGGGGTCTTGCTGGGGCTGGTGTTTCAGAGTATAGGGCAGTGCAGTGGTGTTCGGGCAGTGTAGGGGGTCTTGCTGGGGCTGGTGTTTCAGGGTTTAGGGCAGTGCAGTGGTGTTCGGGCAGTGTAGGGGGTCGTGCTGGGGGTGGTGTTTCAGGGTTTAGGGCAGTGCAGTGGTGTTTGGGCAGTGTAGGGGGTCATGCTGGGGCTAGTGTTTCAGGATTTAGGGCAGAGCAATGGTGTTCAGGCAGTGTAGGGGGATTTGCTGGAGGTGGTGTTTCAGGGTTTAGGGCGGTGCAGTGGTGTTCGTGCAGTGTAGGGGGTGGTGTTTCAGGGTTTAGGGCAGTGGTGTTCAGGCAGTGTAGGGGGTCTTGCTGGGGTTGATGTTTCAGGGTTTAGGGCAGTGCAGTGGTGTTCGGGCAGTGTAGGGGGTCGTGCTGGGGGTGGTGTTTCAGGGTTTAGGGCAGTGCAGTGGTGTTCCGGCAGTGTAGGAGGTCGTGCAGGGGGTGGTGTTTCAGGGTTTAGGGCAGTGCAGTGGTGTTTGGGCAGTGTAGGGGGTCGTGCTGGGGGTGGTGTTTCAGGGTTTAGGGCAGTGCAGTGGTGTTCGGGCAGTGTAGGGTGTCGTGCTGAGGGGTGGTGTTTCAGGGTTTAGGGGAGTGCAGTGGTGTTCGGGCAGTGTAAGGGGTCGTGCAGGGGGTGGTGTTTCAGGGTTTAGGGCAGTGTAGTGGTGTTTGGGCAGTGTAGGGGGTCGTGCAGGGGGTGGTGTTTCTGGGTTTAGGGCAGTGCAGTGGTGTTCGGCCAGTGTAGGTGGTCTTGCTGGGGGTGGTGTTTCAGGCTTTAGTGCAGTGGTGTTCGGGCAGTGTAGGGGGTCTTGCTGGGGGTGGTGTTTCAGGGTTTAGGGCAGTGCAGTGGTGTTCGTGCAGTGTAGGTGGTCGTGCTGGGGCTGGTGTTTCAGGGTTTAGGGCAGTGCAGTGGTGTTCGGGCAGTGTAGGGGGTCATGCTGGGGCTGGTGTTTCAGGGTTTAGGGCAGTGCAGTGGTGCTCAGGCAGTGTAGTGGGTCGTGCTGGGGGTGGTGTTTATGGGTTTAGGGTAGTGCAGTGGTGTTTGGGCAGTGTAGGGGGTCGTGCTGGGGCTGGTGTTTCAGGGTTTAGGGCAGTGCAGTGGTGTTCGGGCAGTGTAGGGGGTCGTGCTGGGGCTTGTGTTTCAGGGTTTTGGGCAGAGCAGTGGTGTTCGGGCAGTGTAGGGGGTCTTGCTGGGGGTGGTGTTTCAGGGTTTAGGGCAGTGCAGTGGTGTTTGGGCAGTGTAGGGGGTCGTGCTGGGGGTGGTGTTTCAGGGTTTAGGGCAGTGGTGTTCGGGCAGTGTGGGGGTCTTGCTGGGGGTGATGTTTCAGGGTTTAGGGCAGTGGAGTGGTGTTTGGGCAGTGTAGGGGGTCTTGCTGGGGATAGTGTTTCAGGGTTTAGGGCAGTGCAGTGGTGTTTGGGCAGTGTAGGGGGCCGTGCTGGGGGTGGTGTTTCAGGGTTTAGGGCAGTGCAGTGGTGTTCGGGCAGTGTAGGGGGTCGTGAAGGGGGTGGTGTTTCAGGGTTTAGGGCAGTGCAGTGGTGTTCAGCAGTGTAGGGGGTCGTGCTGGGGGTGGTGTTTCAGGGTTTAGGGCAGTGCAGTGGTGTTCGAACAGTGTAGGGGGTCGTGCAGGGGCTGGTGTTTCAAGGTTTAGGGCAGTGCAGTGGTGTTCGGGCAGTGTAGGGGGTCGTTCTGGGGGTAGTGTTTTAGGGTTTAGGGTAGTGCAGTGGTGCTTGTGTAGTGTAGGGGGTCGTGCTGGGGGTAGTATTGTAGGGTTTAGGGTAGTTCAGTGGTGTTCGGGCAGTGTAGGGGGTCTTGCTGGGGGTGGTGTTTCAGGGTTTAGGGCAGTGGTGTTCGGGCTGTGTAGGGGGTGTTGCTGGGGGTGATGTTTCAGGGTTTAGGGCAGTGCAGTGGTGTTCGGGCAGTGTAGGGGGTCTTGCTGGGGGTAGTGTTTCAGGGTTTAGGGCAGTGCAGGGGTGTTCGTGCAGTGTAGGGGTTGTGCTGGGGATGGTGTTTCAGGGTTTAGGGCAGTGCAGTAGTGTTCGGGCAGTGTAGGGGGTCGTGCAGGGGGAATGGTGTTTCAGGGTTTAGGGCAGTGCAGTGGTGTTCGGGCAGTGTAGGGTGTCGTGCTGGGGGTGGTGTTTCAGGGTTTAGGGCAGTGCAGTGGTGTTCGGGCAGTGTAGGGGGTCGTGCATGGGGTGGTGTTTCAGAGTTTAGGGCAGTGCAGTAGTGTTCGGGCAGTGTAGGGGGTTGTGCTGGGGCTGGTGTTTCAGGGTTTAGGGCAGTGCAATGGTGTTCTGGCAGTGTAGGGGGTCGTGCTGGGGCTAGTGTTTCACGGTTTAGGGCAGTGCAGTGGTGTTCGGGCAGTGTAGGGGGTCATGCTGGGGCTGGTGTTTCAGGGTTTAGGGCAGTGCAGTGGTGTTCGTGCAGTGTAGGTGGTCGTGCTGGGGCTGGTGTTACAGGGTTTAGGGCAGTGCAGTGGTGTTCGGGCAGTGTAGGGGGTCGTGCTGGGGCTGGTGTTTCAGGGTTTAGGGCAGTGCAGTGGTGCTCAGGCAGTGTAGGGGGTCGTGCTGGGGATGGTGTTTCTGGGTTTAGGGCAGTGCAGTGGTGTTCGGGCAGTGTAGGGGCTCTTGCTGGGGCTGGTGTTTCAGGGTTTAGGGCAGTGCAGTGGTGTTCGGGCAGTGTAGGGGGTCGTGCTGGGGCTGGTGTTTCAGGGTTTTGGGCAGAGCAGTGGTGTTCATGCAGTGTAGGGGGTCGTGCTGGGGGTGGTGTTTCAGGGTTTAGGGCAGTGCAGTGGTGTTCGGGCAGTGTAGGGGGTCGTGCTGGGGGTGGTGTTTCAGGGTTTAGGGCAGTGGTGTTCGGGCAGTGTAGGGGGTCTTGCTGGGGGTGATGTTTCAGGGTTTAGGGCAGTGGAGTGGTGTTTGGGCAGTGTAGGGGGTCTTGCTGGGGATAGTGTTTCAGGGTTTAGGGCAGTGCAGTGGTGTTTGGGCAGTGTAGGGGGCCGTGCTGGGGGTGGTGTTTCAGGGTTTAGGGCAGTGCAGTGGTGTTCGGGCAGTGTAGGGGGTCGTGAAGGGGGTGGTGTTTCAGGGTTTAGGGCAGTGCAGTGGTGTTCGGGCAGTGTAGGGGGTCATGCTGGGGGTGGTGTTTCAGGGTTTAGGGCAGTGCAGTGGTGTTCGAACAGTGTAGGGGGTCGTGAAGGGGCTGGTGTTTCAAGGTTTAGGGCAGTGCAGTGGTGTTCGGGCAGTGTAGGGGGTCGTTCTGGGGTTAGTGTTTTAGGGTTTAGGGTAGTGCAGTGGTGTTTGTGTAGTGTAGGGGGTCATGTTTTAGGGTTGTGCAGTGGTGTTTGGGTAGTGTAGGGGGTCGTGCTGGGGGTATTGTTTTAGGATTTAGGTTAGTGCAGTGGTTTTTGGGTAGTGTAGGGGATCGTGCTGGGGGTAGTGTTTTAGGGTTTAGGGTAGTGCAGTGGTGTTTGTGTAGTGTAGGGGGTCATGCTGGGGGTAGTGTTTTAGGGTTTAGGATAGTGCAGTGGTGCTTGTGTAGTGTAGGGAGTCGTGCTGGGGTAGTGTTTTAGGGTTTAGAGTAGTGCAGTAGTGTTTTTGTAGTGTGGGGGGTCATGTTTTAAGATGCAACGCTCCAATACCTGACCAGTCTGCACTACATAAAACTGCAAAAAAACTAAAAATAAAAAGTGTTTTGCACACTTTTGTCATTGGGCTATATGTGGGCTACATCTGGGTAATATTTGTGCTACATTTGGGCTCTTTTTTCTCTGGTGGCCATCTTGGAAGACTTCTTTGTTATGAAGTTTCCTAATTTCCTCATTTACTGCAGTCTCCTCAGTAGGAAATGCTTTCAGTTTTTTACTTTGATTCCATCAAGAAGGCATTCAGATGTGTCTCACATTTGCCATAAATTCAGAATGTTAGCACTCTAGTTGCTCATTAGATCACTGTACTAAAGCTACTGCTCACCAGGGAGTTAACTGGAAGTCTGCTGCTGGTATTGAAAGTGATTGTTTCAGTCTGCATGTCAGAATTTTCTAATGAAATAGAAGAGGATTTGAGATCTTACTTAAAACATGCCCTCATTTTTCTTTCTGCAGCACTAACCATAATTTCTATTTAAAAAAGAACCCCCTCATTTTGTTCCTTTTTAAATTAAATGTTTTAAGTATTAACGGTTTATTCCAATCAAGATTGCTTCCGGTGTGCCATACTTTTGTCATAAGTAAGGCTGTTAGCACTCTAGTTGTTCTTTAGAACACTCTGGGAAGCTGCAGTAGAACACAAAGGCATCAACTGGCAGGCTGCTCCTGTTGAAATATAACAGGAAGATATTTGAGATCTCACTTGAAACATGTCCTAATTTTTCTTTCTATAGCACTAACCATAATTTCTATGACAAAATGAACCCCATCATTTTGTTACTTTTTAAATTAAATGTTTTAAGTGTTACCAGTTTATTCCAATCAAGATGGCTTCAGGTGTGCCATACTTTTGTCATAAGTAAGGCTGTTAGCACTCTAGTTGTTCTTTAGAACACTCTGGGAAGCTGCAGTAGAACACAAAGGAATCAACTGACAGTCTCTGCCCTTGTTGGATGTACATGTTTTACTGAGAATGTCAGACTTCATTCTCACATGACTGAGAAAGATAATGTGAATTTACAGAAAATATGCTCTCATTTTAGCTTCTGGAGCACCTTCCAAAACTGTATGGGACAAGCATGTGAAAATAGTTTTCTCTCAAACATGATTCATGATATCCCAGCAGAAGGTTTTTCACAGGGTAAAATCACCTTAGAACACACCACAATTCCTGAAATTAGTATGGTACCATCAACAAATGAATTCTAATGTAACTAAAGTCTGTTATCACCCTTAATAGTTCTCCTTTTGGTAACCCTCAAAATCTTTGATTCACTACAAGGCATTTCAATGGGGTACTATCATGTATATTGGTCTCAAGATGGCTGCCAGCAATTCCAGGATGAAGTGCTGACAGCCAATCAGATCTCACGATGACATGTGTGGTTAGGCTCCGCCCAGATATATATGTGTTTTTACTTTTGATTTTCTCAGCAACTACTGAACGGATTTACACCATTTAACAAAAAGGGTTCTTTCTGAACCAAGAACTACCTCTTTGCCAAATTTGGTGTAATTCCGTTCAGCAGTTCGGGCTGTAGCCTTGCATAAAGTTTCCTATGGGAAATTGATTTTTTGACTCTTATTTTTTTAATTTCTCTGCAACTACTGAACGGATTTACACCATTTAACAAAAAGGGTTCTTTCTGAACCAAGAACTACCTCTTTGCCAAATTCCGTTCAGCAGTTCGGGCTGTAGCCGTGTCTAAAGTTTCCTATGGGAAAATGAATGGGGAAAACACGTTTTGGGACCCCCCTTTTTTCTCGGCCCCCGCTTGATGAATCACCCCGAGACTTTCAGGGTAGGAGCGGACCGGAGCGGGCCATAAAGTTTGAAAATTTCGCGAAGATTCGTCAACCGGCAAGAGAGTTATTTCAAATAGAATGTCGTGGATTTCCTATGGAAAATAGGTCCTAACTATAACTATCTACTGGCGACCGCCAGTAGATAATATATATGTCGGAGTCTTTTCTTTCATATATTTATACTACTTCCGCCAGTCGGGGCCGGTGCGAGGATCGGGCGTCGGAACCCGATAAACGTATTAGAGAAATCTTCGTATCACAAGTAGTCAACAAAGAAAGACTCGCACTCCAGGATCGTGGTCTAGTAATTATTAATTTTGAATCAACGGCAACGCGTTTCGACCACAAGGTCTTTTTCAAAGCCAGTTTGCACCAACAACAAACCACCATTTTAAAGTGTATTTGACAATAAGTGACATAGAAGACAGACACCGCATTTCCATTTGATGCTAGGCATAGAAAACAGACTCACTGCCCAACCTGTTGTAACTTTAACAGGGTGAGCATCTTGTTTAAATTAACCATAATTTCTAGCATTTCAATATTGAATAACATGATTACTCGGTACTCACGTCCATCATGCCTAAATTGCAATTCATTAACTTTTGAATATTACTGATATTTCACAATATCAATTTCAAATAAAACAGCAATTCATACAACAATTACTAAGAGCCTGTATATGATACCACATTGCGGGGTATAAGCAGTACGAGACCGTCTTCACTGCTTGGTCTCATAAAAATCGAAGATTCCGGCCAAGTGGCCTTTTAATCAACCGCCAACCCCCCCACATCCGGGTACGAATAGAACATGCCTAATAATATCAAAAAAGCCATGCAAAGTACATTTAAAATAAAGGAAGGATATTTACAAGAAAGACAGAATACTATCCTTCGTGAATTGTGGATACCGTGCAAAGAATTTAAACCAATTAACACAAACTTTCTTTAAAAAAAACAGGGAACGCCAGGGGACGACACGTGGTGACCACCCGGTTCCACCAACACCCATAAATCAACACTACACTTATGAATATCACATTCACTAGCTACCAAAGCCCTGGTTCACTAGGCCACCTGTGAAAGTCTTCCAAAAGTGAACATTACACCCCAGATGGAGCCCCCACCGAGGTCCAATATATCACAGGGGAATCGAGATCACAAAAGGAGCCGAATATCAATTAATCAAGGGAATCAACTCATCGAATGTGGACAAACAGTTCCTCATCCTCGTTCATCCACACAGGAGACTTGCTGCCCAGAAGGAGAATGTAACTCGACTCCAGCAATGTCTTGCAGTTGAGTAATTGACATCACCATTTTTGATTGCCCTCTGATTCTCAAGTATCCTTTCCTTCAATGGAAAGATCGTGATCCCCACATATAGCCTTTCACACTGGCAGACCACCAAATACACACAGAAATCAGAATTACAGTTTATAAACTTTCTGATATCCCTCGTTTTCGTGTGGGCAGGGGAAATTTCTTCCTATTCCTGCTCCCTACACAGGCCTTGCAACGGCCACATTTGAAGAACCCTTTTTGTTGCTTTATCCAACATTTCTCCCTCACATTGCCCATATAGCTGTGTACAAGCATGTCCATCAAGGACCGCGCTCGTCTATAGGTTACCATAGGCCGCGAGGATACATGCAAGCCCACTACCGGATCTCGTTTGACTATGTGCCAGTGTTTGGTTAGGGTTTTCCTGATGGCCGCTGATTCTGTGTTAAAGGTCGTAATCAATCTAATCGGATTCACCTCCTGCGTGTTTTTTGTCCTTTTCACAAGTAGGTTTGCCCAGTTCAAGACTGCCGCCTTTCTTTCAGCTGTTTTCAGTACTTTCATAGTATAGCCCCTCATCCTGAACCTTTCAAATACCCTCTCCTTCTCTCTCTCATAGGCATCAGGGGTGCTACAATTTCGTTTTGCCCTGATAAGCTCACCGTAGGGGATACTCCACTTCAATTTGGGTGGATCATAGCTGGTGGCGTGTAGTACACTATAGGGAAATGATGAACTGACAAAGAATATTGTTTTTTGGACCCGCTTCATTGATGGTATATTCTTAATTTGGAGTGGCACCAGATCCAGTTTGGAAAACTTCTTTAGACGCATAGCGGACAATGATATCAATTTGAAATTCACCCACAAGTGTGACCAGGTGCGAATGGAATTTCTGGATGTGTGTGTGCAGATTGAGAACAATACAATTGTGACTACTTTACACAGGAAGCAAACAGGCCCGACTGGCCGAAGTAGTCAGTCACTGTCGGAGTATTTTCTTATTATATATATATATATATATATATATATATATATATATATATACACACACACACAGACATATATCCACTCTAAAAATATATATATATATATATATATATATATATATATAATATATATATATATTTTCCAAAGTGCCCGAAGCAGTGAGGATGCACTCAACTGTAAATACAACCTTCCGGTTCTTTATTTGAGAAACAAACCAGCATTAGCATTCTAGTAATTTCATTCGCCTGACGCGTTTCAAAGCACAAGCCTCTTACTCATAGGCATTCAATGGAAACTTCACAGAAGCACTAATTATACCTCCGTCTGCATGCTGCTGATTGACGTTGGCCTCCAGTGGACCTCTCAGGTGAGTTCGACTATTTGATGCATGCTAGGACTTGTAGTATATTCTAGGCAGATTCTTACCCTCCAGTGGGTTCCATTTTATTTCCAAGTCTTTAAAATTGTTTGTCACCCTAAGTGGGCCCCAGGATGCAAGTCCGGCTTGTATTTTCTTTATTTGCTGTGCTGTTTGTAGGTTTGGTAAAGTTTCAATCCCCACAGCCCCTCACTCCATTTTCGAGATGTTGCAGTCCTCCACGGCATTGCTGCCATGTTATTTATGTTTTCCAAAGTGCCCGAAGCATTAAGGACGCACTCGACTGCAAATTAAACCTTCCAGTTCTTTATTTGAGAAACAAACCAGCATTAGCATTCTAGTAATTTCATTCGCCTGACGCGTTTCAAAGCACAAGCCTCTTATTCATAGGCTTTCAATGGAAACTTCACAGAAGCACTAATTATACCTCCGTCTGCATGCTGCTGATTGACGTTGGCCTCCAGTGGACCTCTCACGTGAGTTCGACTATTTGATGCATGCTAGGACTTGTAGTATATTCTAGGCAGATTCTTACCCTCCAGTGGGTTCCATTTTATTTCCAAGTCTTTAAAATTATTTGTCACCCTAAGTGGGCCCCAGGATGCAAGTCCGGCTTGTATTTTCTTTATTTGCTGTGCTGTTTGTAGGTTTGGTAAAGTTTCAATCCCCACAGCCCCTCACTCCATTTTCGATATGTTGCAGTCCTCCACGGCATTGCTGCCATGTTATTTATGTTTTCCAAAGTGCCCGAAGCATTAAGGACGCACTCGACTGCAACTTAAACCTTCCAGTTCTTTATTTGAGAAACAAACCAGCATTAGCATTCTAGTAATTTCATTCGCCTGACGCGTTTCAAAGCACAAGCCTCTTACTCATAGGCTTTCAATGGAAACTTCACAGAAGCACTAATTATACCTCCGTCTGCATGCTGCTGATTGACGTTGGCCTCCAGTGGACCTCTCAGGTGAGTTCGACTATTTGATGCATGCTAGGACTTGTAGTATATTCTAGGCAGATTCTTACCCTCCAGTGGGTTCCATTTTATTTCCAAGTCTTTAAAATTATTTGTCACCCTAAGTGGGCCCCAGGATGCAAGTCCGGCTTGTATTTTCTTTATTTGCTGTGCTGTTTGTAGGTTTGGTAAAGTTTCAATCCCCACAGCCCCTCACTCCATTTTCGAGATGTTGCAGTCCTCCACGGCATTGCTGCCATGTTATTTATGTTTTCCAAAGTGCCCGAAGCATTAAGGACGCACTCGACTGCAAATTAAACCTTCCAGTTCTTTATTTGAGAAACAAACCAGCATTAGCATTCTAGTAATTTCATTCGCCTGACGCGTTTCAAAGCACAAGCCTCTTACTCATAGGCTTTCAATGGAAACTTCACAGAAGCACTAATTATACCTCCGTCTGCATGCTGCTGATTGACGTTGGCCTCCAGTGGACCTCTCAGGTGAGTTCGACTATTTGATGCATGCTAGGACTTGTAGTATATTCTAGGCAGATTCTTACCCTCCAGTGGGTTCCATTTTATTTCCAAGTCTTTAAAATTATTTGTCACCCTAAGTGGGCCCCAGGATGCAAGTCCGGCTTGTATTTTCTTTATATGCTGTGCTGTTTGTAGGTTTGGCAAAGCTCCAGGCCCCACAGCCCCTCACTCCATTTTCGAGGGCTGCTGTGTTATTTATGTTTTCCAAAGTGCCTGAAGCATTGAGGATGCACTCAACTGCAAATAAAACCTTCCGGTTCTTTATTTGAGAAACAAACCAGCATTAGAATTCCAGTAATTTCATTCGCCTGATGCGTTTCGAAGCACAAGCCTCTTACTCATAGGCTTTCAATGGAAACTCCACAGAAGCACTAATTATACCTCCGTCTGCATGCTGCTGATTGACGTTGGCCCCCAGTGGACCTCTCAGGTGAGTTCGACTATTTGATGCATGCTAGCACTTGTAGTATATTTTAGGCAGATTCTTACCCTCCAGTGGGTTCCGTTTTATTTCCAAGTCTTTAAAATTATTTGTCACCCTCAGTGGGCCCCAGGATGCAAGTCTGGTTTGTATTTTCTTTATTTGCTGTGCTGTTTGTAGGTTTGGCAAAGTTCCAGGCCCCACAGCCCCTCACTCCATTTTCGAGGTGGTGCAGTCCTCCACGGCAGGGCTGCCATGTTATTTATGTTTTCCAAAGTGCCCGAAGCATTAAGGACGCACTCGACTGCAAATTAAACCTTCCGGTTCTTTATTTGAGGAACAAACCAGCATTAGCATTCCAGTAATTTCATTCGCCTGACGCGAATTGAAGCACAACCCTCTTACTCATAGGCTTTTAATGGAAACTCCACAGAAGCACTAATTATACCTCCGTCTACATGCTGCTGATGTATGAGTTCTCTATGGGTAACTGAGTGGATGTTAATGTAGACCTATGAATTAGTGAGTGGGTGTGTAAGTACTGGTTTGGGTGTGTCAATGGTTTTGAAAATGGTAGTGTGGAAGTTGTAGTGGGTGTATGAAAGTTTATATTGGGGTGTGAGTGGGTGCATAAGAGATCCTGTTGATGATGTCATCAATGATGTCATTTGAGATGTCATCAGTGATGTCACTGACTATGTAAGGAGTGATGCAATATGTGAGGTAATAAGCAGTGCATTGTGGGGACATGAGTTATAGTTAGCTCAGCTAACTATGACTTCTGAATTTCTCTGGTTTTGTACTAGTAAAATGTCCCTGTAATCTTTGTTTTTTTTCAGTGAATTTCTAAGGTTTTTTACTCAATTTCCTAACTATAACAGACCTGTTATCTTTGATTTCCAGTGGATATATATGTGTGTGGGTGTGTGTGTGTATATATATATATATATCCTCGAAGGACTTGCACATTTCTAAGGACAGTGCATACCCCCCTGTCAAGTTAGTTCTTACTGACGTGTTCTTTTTTCCCAGACAAACTATGTCGACGATAATGGAACGTGAGGAAGCAGCTTTAGACATTTTTAAACAAGGAATGGGTCGGGTTAGAAATGATCCCAAAGAACCGCATGCCTCTGCAAGTCCCATAAGCAATTTGAAAATGTTATCTCAAACATTAGAAAAAACCCATGAAAAAGAAATCCGGAAGTGGTGGGAGGCCACATCTCTTGAGAAATATCTTCAAGTAGATCGCATCCCGAGGGGCCTACGTATTTTCATTGTCCCCTCCTACGAAAATCCGGACCCCCAATTGCTTAAGGACTGGTCTGATTATACCACAGAGTCAGCGAGAGGCATGGTCAGACTTCTGATTAAATATGCTTGGAGTAATCAGGCTAAATTACTTGAAGAAATTAAAAAATTGGAGGAAGCAATTAATAAAGGCAAAGATATCAAACAAAGTGAGGACTTGAAAGCGTCCATGATGAAGAGACTGAAAGAGTATGAAAATGGCATACGGAAACGTAAACAGTCTAAGTTTCAGCGTGACGAGCAGGATTACGCTATGGGACGTATCCTAACATTCGCTCGCAAATACGACAACTCAAGAAAAAAACTAGGCCAACAAAAAATGGGGGCACCCAGTAACAGAGACACCTCAGAGTCAGAGGTGGAGATCTCGGAAGAAGAACAACTAACTGCGGAAGAGAGGGACTCGAGCACTGGATCTTCTTATTTTCAAGAATACAGGCTCATCAGGGAAAATTGCCAAAGACCGGCACTGCGTACTCATCCCCCAGTACCATCACAAAAAAGAAACGAAAAACAAGAAGGGGCCAGAAAAGAAGGAGAAAGTATGCCTTCCCCCAGAGTCACCCGCAGCAAGGGGAAGCGAGGCAGATGGTAACCCCCAAAACTGTCATTAATCTTTCAGAGAGAGCACTTACGGACACCGAAATGCAGGTACTGCAATTAGGATTGACCTTTTGCCCCACTTCTGATTTTGACTTTGTCGAAACAAGAATTGATTTATTTAAATACACCAGAAAGTTGAAGCTCCAAAAATTACATCTATTACATCCACAAAGAGTATCTGGTGATAATACTGGGATCAGTAATGACACAGATGTACTCGTTGGCACCGATTTGGACACTCTTTTAACTTTACAGCTCCTGGAATCTTCGGAGCATAGCTCTGTTGCTTGTCAACAGTTGGACAATGTAAGTTCCTTGGAAATACCCGGAATCACACAGACAAGTGGCAAAAGTGGACTGAGAAGAAAGTCAAGGACGATACCTCAGACAGCCTTTGATGCTATAGATGTCTTTAATGATGCAGTCATAGCAGACTTAAAGAACCTAAGGAAAAGTACTAACAGCAACAAAAAAGAGAAAGATTATAACATTCCATCCGAACAGTGGCAGGCTATTCTTTCTTTAAAAAAAGATGACTCTATAACAATAAAACCCTCCGATAAAGGAGGTAATATTGTTATCTTTTCACAAGATCATTATTGTGCAGAAGCCTTAAGCCAGCTTAAGGATAGGGAATGTTATTTACCAACTAATAAAGTGGTTTATGCATATTGCATCAAGACTTTCCATCAATTGTTAACGTCTTGGAGGGAGGAGGGCATGATAGATATAGAAGAGTTCAAATTCCTATTTTGTGAATATCCAACCATCCCTACATTCTATCTCCTCCCTAAAATCCATAAAAATGCCAGCAGAACACCAGGGAGACCTATTGTTGCGTCCATTAATAGCCTGCTTGAGAACTGCTCGACCTATATTGACTTCTTTTTGGCCCCATGGGTTAAGAACCTCAGCTCCTATGTAAAGGATACTGGTGATTTTTTTAGGCTGATTGAGGGGGTTGCTTGGGAGGACGATATGCTTCTTGTCACATTAGACATCACCAGCCTCTACACATGTATTAATCACAAAGACGGTGTGGAGGCTGTTAAGTGGTTCCTCAACAACCGCCCCCTAAAATACAGAAAACATAATGACATGCTGGTAACTATGTTGACCTTTTGTCTTGAGAATAATATTTTTATCTTCAAGGGTCAACTGTATAAACAACAACGCGGGATGGCGATGGGCACATGCTTCGCCCCCAGCTATGCGAATCTTTTCGTAGGCTGGTGGGAGAAGCATGTGGCCTGGAATGATGCTCCGGAACAATTTGTGGACAACATCGTATTATGGGCCCGCTACATTGATGATTTGTTCATCGTGTGGAAGGGAAGCCGTCTCGCAGCTGAAAAGTATGTCACTTTTTTGGACTGTAACAACCTTAATCTAAAATTTAGTGGAACCATAAGCAACACTAGTGTCTTTTACTTGGACCTAGAAGTCTATATTGAGAAGTCTAAAATTCTTACCCGCTTGTATAGAAAGCCAACAGCGGGTAATGCTGTCCTCCACGCCCAAAGCTTTCACCCAAGAAGTACGACTACCAATATCCCCTATGGGGAACTTCTTCGGTTAAAAAGAAACTGTTCGACAACTAAAGATTATGATATAGCCAGGGAGGACGCCTTCAATAGGTTCAAGAACAGAGGATATTCTTCCAATGTCCTACAACAGGCAAAGATGAAAGCAGATAGAATAGATAGGTTGCAGCTCCTAATACCAAAGATCTTTGATCCAGCCCCGGTATCCAATGCTGCCCCTGCCAGAATGATCCCCCGTTACAATACCAAGTCCTCAGAAATAGTACAAATTTTTAAGAGGAATTGGCATATTCTCCAAACTGACAACATCATGAAAGAAGTGATTCCTAAATATCCACTTATAACATATAGGCGCAGCAAGTCTATTGGGGATCACTTAGTGCACAGCCATCTTAGGTCACACCCATATCAACCACAAAGTGTAAGAGGCTTTTTCCCTTGCCTTAAATGTAAGGTGTGTAAATATAGCCACAAGGTTTTAGATTACACTATCTTGGAAAGTGTCAGGGAAAAAAGCAACATCAAAACTATCAACCGATTACTTAATTGTAATTCAGAGTATGTAGTTTACATTTTGGAGTGTCCCTGCCCTAAGAGATATGTGGGTTCAACCATCCATCAAGCGAAAAAGCGCATTTTGGAACATATGCGCTCAATCACTAAAAAGGACCCTACCTATCCAGTGGCTCGTCACTTTGAGAAAATGCATAACAGCAATCGGGATCTATTGAGATTTTTTTGCATTGATCAAGTTGCCAAAAATGAGCGAGGTGGGGATAGAACTAGATCATTACGAGCACTTGAATCTAAATATATTATTGAGCTACAAACAAAGGCTCCATTGGGCTTAAATAACGATGAGGAGCTCTGGACCCACCTGGATTAAAATTAATTTTATTGTAACCAGGTATATTCTTCTTTGCCTATAGCCATAACTGACCCCCTTTTTTCCTTTTCTTCAATCGGCATGGCTGCAATATGTGCTGTTACCTAGGTACTGTATCCATATTTGTGACGTGTTGAGATTTGTTCACGTTCCTTAGTCTACGGGTTTGCCCATTCAGGGCGCAATTTTGTTAACCCTTGTGTTCTCCATACATTTAATGTTTGAGTTCAGTGTTTCTGATGGAATTTTCTTAAATGACTGGTACTTTCTATTTAGATAGTTCAGACATGTAATCCATTTAGCAGAAATGACAAATTGAAATTTTTAGTCTGTTCATATCTGCTATTATACTGAACCACCTTTAATATAGTAATCAACTGTTTATAATATGGAGTACGCTTTAAATCATTAACATTGGTTTGATTGGAACATGTTTTAAGATGGCCGCCATGAATTTTACATTGTGTACAACAACTTTTGCCGTCTTCTATGTCAATGTTTTTTTAATTCACGTCATGCACTTGCACTTTAAAATGGTGTTTTTTTACTTGGTATCACTGACATCGAAAAAGGCAGAGTGCCGAAACGCGTCTGTCAGTGCGGGGGGGTCCCAGCACAATAAACGATACTTTATGCAAATTCCTGTGAGTGCGCTCCTTATATGCCGACTGGATTGTTCGTGCGAGTGGAGATATATATATATATATATATATATATATTCATTACATATTTCCTACTGGTGGTCACCAATAGGTAGTCATAGTTAGGACCATGTTTCCATAGGAAAAGCATTTGTTGACTTGTTTATAACTTTTGCGCCGGTTGACGAATCTATGTCTTGTTATGCATGGAAACCTTTGGGGTGATCCGTCAAGCGGGAACTGAGAAAAAAAATGGTTGTAAAAAAAAGTGCTTTTTCCCCTTTTAATTCCCACCAGGCCTGCAGACACGCCTGTGCCTAAACTGCAAGCGAAATTACACCACATTTGGTAGAAAGCTAGCTTCTGGCCAGCAGATTGTGCTTTTTGTTATTTGGTGTAAATCCGTTCAGTAGTTGTTGAGAAATTTAAGAAAATAGAATTAGTATTATCTGTGGCCGCAGCAATTTCATGAAAAATAACGAGCTCAGGCAGGGAAATGCAGAGCTCTGATTGGCTGCCAACACTTCAACCAGGAAGTGTTGGCAGCTATCTTGGGACTTGGCTTCAGCCCAGTCCCCCAAAACATTTTAAAGAGAAGAACAGGGGTAGGGTAGGAACATCCTGACACAATAAAGTTGGTCCTGGGGTCTCAGAGAGACCCCAACAGGCCGTTAAAGCAATAAAAAATAAAATACAGTGAAATTCACAAATTTGCTGTAAAAATTAAAAAAAACAAGCGTAGGCTCCCCCGCTTCTTTTTAATTAACACCCGGGTGGGCCAGGTCCCAGGGGCATGCCAATGAAATAGGAGGGGGCATGAGTGGGCACATGGGGCCCCCCTCCTAGGGCTTATGAAAGCTCCAAAACTGCCACCTCCTCATGGCAAGTGGTTATACTAACAGGGGGCCTGCGCTGTCCCCCTGCTACCTCCCCAGAGGAAATTATGCTAACATATTGTGGGGGAATAAAGCATGCTACAACGCATGGAAATACATCGCGTTCCGTAACAACGCAGTCATTACAACGACTGCGTTGTTACAACGCGATTCCATTACTACGCAAGTCATTACATCGACTTGCAGTAAATGGCGCTGTGACATTAGGAATGTTTCATTTACTATTCCAACTCCAGCCTACGCAACATTAGGGAAGGTGTTGGAATAGTAAATTATACTATTCCTTATCATAGAGCGCCATCTACTGCAAGTCGATGTAATGACTTGCGTAGTAATGGCATTGCATTGTAACAACGCGATCGTTGTAATGACTGCGTTCTAAAGGCATTGCGGTCTAATGACCGTGATGTAAAGGTTGTTTCCCATTGTGGGGGGGGGACGTGGCCCCCTCGCTGCCCCGGGGACAGCCACCTCCCCAGGCCTAAACTTAAATTGATGGCCTCCCCCTGCAGTCCCAGGGAGCGCCAACTCCCCGTGGCTGAAATACATTAAGGTAGGGGGTCCGCCGCTGACTGCTCCCACCAAGCAAAAGCAAACATAACTCCGCTTTCTGCAAGCCTAAGCTGTCAAACAACTCTGGCTTGTAGAAAGTGGAGTTTTCATCTGTTTCTGCAAATACACGTGCAGAGAAACAGATGAAAAGATTGCTCTGACAGACAGGGAGCTGCCTTTCAGCAGCCCCATGCTTGTCACCGCAATGCCAGCTCCCGCAGGAGGCAGGGAGTCAGCAGGGACCGCGGGGGCCTTGATCCTCCCCCGCAGTCCCCAACACAGATTACTGGGTTCCCTAGGGGCACCCAGAATAAGGAGGCCAGGTCCCGGGGGATGGGGTCCCAGGTCCGAAATCGGCCCGGGGAGGGTTCCCTTACCCTAATATTAAATTGTTTTTAAAAAATGACCAGTCGCTGGGGGTTTGGGTCCCTGGGGCTGAAATCGGCCAGGGGAGAAGGGGCTACCCTATCTGAAGTCCCTTGCCATGTATTTATTCTTCAGTAGGTTATACTTACATCCCCCTGTAGTCCAGTCCTAGTATATATATTTTACTTTATAGCTTGATGAGGTCTTGTAGCACCCAGCAACCTATCAGTGATACTTGTGTACTAGTTAGTTACTGCCCTTGTCCTACCCCCTGAAACTGCACACGAATTCGAGTCTCTACTATTCATTACTAAGTTCTTAACTAGTTCTTACCTGAATAGATTAATCAATGCTTGCTGCCTCTGTCAATCTTCACAGACCTTATTGGAGGGTTCCCAAGGGGCCTTCTTAATGCTGGTGGTAGTGCTAACAGAAAAGACATCTCAAAAACAAAGTCCCACCTATTCCGCATGATGCTTGCGAGATGAGCTTTATCTGTAGGATTATTCAGGAGGATTATCCATCACAGGCAACTGGACTGAAAGAAAACAGAATTGGTAAATAATTCAAGACTGAGATGACCATGACAAAAATGTCAAACAACAACTAGCAAGCAATCTGGGGAGCTCGTATTTAAGATATTTAAAACATTTAAGCTAAAGTCACAGAAACCTTAAGTCAAGACTCAGGATAAGGTTATTCCATGTTGCAAAGATTTTATAAGCAACATAAATCCTGATTCACAATGGTACCGTGGTGCAAGGGTGTCTGCGTTGTAAGCAGGATTGTTTTTGTGCAGGAAAGGACACCTTCCAGCACAAAACAAATCCCCTGAGGAATTTTTGTGTGCTGAAGAATAGAAAAAGGAAAATGCAAGAAGAAATAAAGTTATTTCTCCTCATTACGCCTCCCCTGTGGATCCGTAGCATTTTGACGCATTCCCATGGCTAGTAGTAATAGTATATGTGGAAATGCACCAAAATCCATGGGTGGTGCATGGTAAAACCCACAATCCACCCATGGAACGCCACCCTGGGGCAGAGTAACGCAATGCAGAGATTTGTGCTGCATTGCATTACTGTAGATTTATCAAACCATGCAGGGCCACCCAAGGTTTTATTTGTTTTAATGATTAAGTGGCATGCCCCGGTGCCCACGCGGGCCATGCCACAACTAGTCCCATTTTTGAGTGGGGCGCCCCCGCTGCCCACTTGGGGCACCTCGCAGTACGTCCATCATTGGAGGCAGTGAAGGGAGGCAGAGGGCCCCATCACGGGTGCAGCAGGAGATGGCATTGCTCCAACCCAGTGAGAGCAGTTTTCTTTTGCTCCTGTGGTGTGGGAGCATTCAAAGCATTCCCTGCTGCAGTGTGTGGGCAGGGAAATGTTTTATTCTCCCACTGGGCAGGAGCAATTTTGAAATTTCCCTGCATGCAGGCAGGGAAATTGACGGTGTGCCGGGGGTAGGTGACCCAGGACACTGATATTGAGCTGGCCCCAGGGGATGGGAACCCTGGGGCCATTGTATGGCTCAGGGAAGGGGGCCATGTAGCCCCCCTCCCCTTTATTTGAAAGATGGATCCGGGGATGGGGTCCCCGGGTCATCTCCTGACTCAGGGAAGGTGCCCCCCTCCCCTTTATTAAATTTTTAGCCGAGAGGGATTGGGTCCCTGTGGCCTCTTGGAGGCTTTGGAGGGGGCCACCCCCCTCCCATTTAAGTAAATGCAGCTTCTTTCCCCCTGGCCCTTGGCCACCCTGAGGGGGTTAAAAGGAACAATTGTATTTTTAAAAGTTTTGCTGCAGATTCGGAAATTTGTGGCAACATTTTTTAAAAAGGTTTTTGGCCCCAGAGGGTGTTCCCTCTGGGACCCCACCACCAGGCCTAGGGGTCAGAGTATCTCTACCCTGCCCCTTTATACCTTTTTTTGGCATTTATCTTAGAAGTAGTCCTGAGTCCTAAAAGGGCTACCACCACTTTCCTGGTTGAGATGATGACAGCCAATCAGATTTACACCAAAACACAAAAAGCACTCTTTCTGGAACAAGATCTAGCTTTCTGCCAAATTTGGCGTAAATCTATTCAGCTGTATTGTTTTTTTTTTTTTTCAGTTCACAAATATTTATTAAATTTCTGTATAATACAAAGTGTACACTGTACAAAAAATATTACCATAGCTATAAGGATTGAAAGATGGGAGCAAATACAATACAAATATGTGAACAGAAACTTACATCAATGTATTTAACTAGACCAATCATCAAATGGAAACGAAGGAATGAAAACAAAGAAGGGCTGCTATAAGAAAATATTAAACTAAATAGTATGCATCTTATAAATTACTGATAATAAGTAATATGTGAGTCCAACGTACGCCACATGCTAAACATAAGTACCGAACAGTCTTTACGAGTATGTACTAATGAGGAATGTCCCCGTCATAATCCATTCCCACCAAACAGTTACAGATAGTAGTTTTGCATCCTTCCAATTGGAAGTAATTGATTTAATTGCGGTAGAAATAAAAAATTCAAAACGTTTACAATCATCAGGAGACAATATAGATTTTAAAACATAATGTTTGTAAATTAATTCAGGAAACATTAAAGGTACTTGGATTTTAAATATTTGGGTTATAATATCCCAAACATCAGAACAAAATTTTAAAATGAAAGAACAGTTTTATAGTAAATGTTGTAAATCTCCTGTAGTAGTTTTAGAATGCCAACAGTTTTGTGAATCTAAGAGTTTTACTTAGAATAATTTAACTGGAGCCCAAAAATATTGATATAGAATATATATATTAGTTTGTTCAAGAGGGGCTGGGAGATAACTAGCAATATTTGATAAGCAAATAGAATTCAATTGACATTAGAAGATTGTATATTTATGTCTAAAGATCATTTTTGATTTAAAACCATAAAAGGGGAAGGATAAGCTGAAAGTTGTTTATACACTTTAGTAGCTATGGGCCCAATTCACAAAGGTAAAGTGAGACGAAAGTCTAACTTTACGGCTTTTGGTATTCACAAAGGGCATTTACTACTTGTAAATGCCCTTTGTGAATAGCAAAAGTTGAACTTTATGACTTTCGTTATTCACAAAGGGTATTTACGAGTAGTAAATGCCCTTTTTGAATATCGAAAGTCGTAAAGTTAGACTTTCATCTCACTTTACCTTAGTGAATGGGGTACTATGTGTTCTGTCCGGCTAAACAGGCCTAGATAAAACTCCATATTAGATAGTTTAGCAGAAGGTAGTAAATCAGAGTAAGTTTCAAGGATGGCATTACAGAGTAATTCATATTTAGGAAAATCAGATTGAGGAAGGTGGTACCTGGTGCTTAGTTCATCAAATGACTAGAACATAGGGGCTGATTACGATGGCGGAAGGACAGCCACCGCCAGCCGTGCGGTGGCGGTCCGTCCGCCATCGAACGTGGATTTACGTGGATTTACCGCCCGTCAGATTAGGATGGCGGGCGGATCCACACTGCAACTGTGGCGGACGCAAAGACCGTTTGCCACGGAACCGCCACAGACAATTGTACTGATTGCCTGGCGGAGCGGTCTGCATGCGCAAAATGGTGGCGGTGCCTAGCAGGCACCGTCCACCAAATTACGATGCAGGCAAAATCCAGCCTTTCCATGACGCCGAAACCGTCATGGAAAGGCTGGCGGGGATTGGTTTCGGGGGCCCGTTGCGGGCCTCCAATGTGTTGGGGGAGGTGTTTGTGCAATGGGGGGTACCCATAGTACCCCCTTACATTTCAGTGCTCTAAGTGGCAGGCACCGTGCAGTGAAATGCACAACGTGCATTTTCAACATTGCGGCGGGTGCTGCTGTCCGCATCACCCGCCGCAATGTTAAAATGCAAGATGTGACCGCCATGGTGGCGGTCGCATCCTAATTTGGTGTGCGGAACCGCTGCATGCATTGCGTACGGTCCCGATCACCACCACGATGGCGGACGGACTCCAGTCCATCCGCCATCGTAATCTGCCCCATATTTCCTTGACAAATATCAGCAATGTAAAAAATGGTAAGTGGTCAGAATATCGAGTTTTAAATAATGACGACATATTATCGAGTTGAAAATATCGTTAGTACAAAATATCAATGTTAAAAATATCTATGTATATAATATCGATTTTGTGTGTTGTAAAAAATATCATTGTCAAAAATATCATTTGTTAAAATGTCGTCATTAAAATATATTGTTTTACTATTTTTTTTAAATTCTGTTACATGTTTGTAAATGTTATAATAATTGTTAAAAAAAAAATTGAAAAATTGTATGATAATTTTTAGGAGCGGGATGTTGGGTTTATAGGGGATAAGGGTGGGGAGTGGTTTAAAAAAATATAATTTAAATTTGTAAAAATGTAAATATTTTTTAATGGAATTATAATAATTTTTTTAGGAGCAGGATGTTGGGTTTATAGGGGATAAGGTGGGGAGTGCTTTAAAAATGTTTGCAAAAATTTTTAAAACTTAAAATGTTGGGTTAATAGGGAATAAGGGTGGGGAGTTTTAATAAAAACAAATCCAAATTTCAAAAAGATTTTGAAATTTTAAAAAAATTTAAAGAATGTTTTTATGAGCGTAATGTTGGGTTTACAGTGTTTAAGGGTGGTTAGTGTTTTTAAAAACATTTTATTAAATTTTTTTAAATTTCAAGATTTCTGATTACATTTTAATTATTGTAGTAGTGGGATGTTTTGTTTATAGAGGATACATTTGAGTATTTTTTTATTTAAAAAAAATGAAAATGCATACATTTAAATTAAATATTTATGTTAATATTTTTATTTATTAATGAAAGTAACTTTTTTGTTTTTAGTCGATTATATATTTGAATTGGTAATGATAACAATATTTTTGAAAATTTTAGAAAAATAATTTGAATATTAGTATTGATATGCGTCATATATTGTTAAATATATGTTTAAAAATATTAATATTTTACAATATAATGTATATTTAAATATAGTAAATTACATGTGTTTGGTGTGTAGCATCTTACAAGTGTTGATATAATTGGTATTGGGAATAGTAAATTATATATGTTTAGTGTCCAGCACCTTCCCTGATTTAATGTAGTTTGGAGTGGGAATAGTAAATTATATATGTTTAGTGTCCAGCACCTTCCCTGACTTAATGTAGTTTGGAGTGAGAATAGTAAATTATATATGCTTAGGGGCCGATTCCGATTCGGGCCGGAAATCTCTCCGACCGAGCCGGACTCAGAGAGATTTCCGACCGAATCGGACCCTAGCAGCCCGACCGAACAAGTACGATGCGCACGTATGCTATCGGACCCGATTCGGTCGGACTCCCATTGAAGTCAATGGGAGCCTGTCGTACAACGCGTACGCGGGCTCCCATTGACTCAATGGGTGCGAGGCGAACAGGGGCGCCCCCTATAGCGTGTACTTGGCGAAGCGACTCGCGCCGTACACGCACAGGTAGGGGGGACCCATGGGTCCCCCCTGTGTGCGACTCGCGCAGCTACGCATACAGGGGGGTCCGACACGGACCCCCAAAGTACGGCTCCGACTGCTCCTTCGAGCCGGATGGCACGAGTCGGTCGGACTGCTCGCGGCGCGCATCGTACTTGCCCGGCCGGGGAACGTCTCCATTGCACGGTGCAAGGCGTGTCCGAGCGAGTCGGTCGGAGCGGTCGGCTTTCGCGTACGAGCTCAGTCGGTGCGGTTGGGTCTCGCGAACGAGTCGGTCGGAGTTTTCGCATCGTACTCGCTCGCCCGGACGCACGTACGAATCGGTCGGGAAACAGGGCTCCGAATCGGATCCGGTAAAGCCGAATCCGATTCGGAGCCCTAACGGCCGAGATCGGAATCGGCCCCTTAGTGTCCAGTGCCTTCCCTGACTTAATATAAATTGGAGTGGGAATAGTAGATTATATATGTTTAGTGTCCAATAGCTTCCGTGACTTAATGTAGTTTGGAGTGGTAATAGTAAGTTATATATGTTCAGTGTCCAGCATTTTCCCTGACTTAATATAAATTGGGGTGGGAATAGTAAATTATATATGTTTGGTATCCAGCACCTCCCTGACTTACTGTAGTTTGGAGTGGGAATAGTAAATTATATATGCTTAGGGGCCGATTCCGATTCGGGCCGGAAATCACTCCGACCGAGCCGGACCCGGAGAGATTTCCGACCGAATCGGACCCGTGCAGCCCGACCGAACGAGTACGATGCGTCCGTATGCTATCGGACTCGATTCGGTCGGACTCCCATTGAAGTCAATGGGAGCCTGTTGTACGACGCGTACACGGGCTCCCATTGACTCAATGGGTGCGATGCGGACAAGGGCGCCCCACAGCGTGTACGCGGCGAAGCGATTCGCCCCGCACACGCACAGGTAGGGGGACCCATGGGTCCCCCCTGTGTGCGACTCGCGCGGCTACGCTGCTCAGGGGGTCCGACACGGACCCCCGAGTACGGCTCCGACAGCTCTTCTGAGCCGGAGTGTGCGGCTCGGTCGGATTGCTCGCGGCGCGCATCGTACTCACCCGGCCGGGAAACGTCTCCATTGCGCGGTGCGAGTCGAGTCCGAGCGAGTCGGTCGGTGCGGTTCGAGCCGGGAACGAGTCGGTCGGAGCGGTCGGGATGCCCGGACGAGTCGGTTGGCGATTTCGCATCGTACTCGCTCGTCCGGACGCGCGTACGGATCGGTCGGGAAACAGGGCTCCGAATCGGATCCGGTAGAGCCGAATCCGATTCGGAGCCCTACCGGCCGAGATCGGAATCGACCCCTTAGTGTCCAGCGCCTTCCCTGACTTAATATAAAGTGGAGTGGGAATAGTAAATTATATATGTTTAGTGTACAGCACAATCCCAGACTTCATATAAATTGTAGTGGGAATAGTAAATTATATATGTTTAGTGTGCAGCACCTTCCCTGGTTTAATATAAATTTGAGTGGGAATAGTTAATTATATTTGTTTAGTGTCCAGCACCTTCCCTGACTTAATGTAGTTTAGAGTGGGAATAGTAATTTATATATGTTTAGTGTCCAGCACCTTCCTTGATTTAATGTAGCTTGGAGTGGGAATAGTAATTTATATATGTTTAGTGTCCAGCACCTTCCTTGATTTAATGTAGTTTGGAGTGGGAATAGTAATTTATATATGTTTAGTGTCCAGCACCTTCCTTGACTTAATGTAGTTTGGAGTGGGAATAGTAAATTAGAAATGTTTAGTGTGCAGCATCTTCCCTGATTTAATATAAATTGGAGTGGGAATAGTAAATTATATATGTTTAGTGTCCAGCATCTTCCCTGATTAATGTAGTTTGGAGTGGTAATAGTAAGTTATATATGTTCAGTATCCAGCATTTTCCCAGACTTAATATAAATTGGGGTGGGAATAGTAAATTATATATGTTTAGTGTCCAGCACCTTCCCTGACTTATGGGCTCATTACGATGACGGACGGAAGCCCATCCGCACTGGTGGCGGTGGTGGAAAAGGTTCATTTCCCCTCTCCGGATGCGGTCATTGCGACCACCGAATTACAATGGTCCAACAGAGGCCGTATTCCGTCCGCCGTGGTCTGTCAGGCTCCGCACGTTTCTTGCATACACAAGGGTGGTGGATGGAGCCAACAGAGCAAGACTGGCGTGCGGAAACACGTTCCGTCCGCCAACTAGATTACGATGTGGCAAACAGCCCTTCCCACTGCTGCGTGAAAACCACCACGTTGCGGATGGTGGAAACACAACAACGGAGAGGAAGAGCCGATACAGAACCCATACAGACCACCTGAGCCGCCATGGATCCTTCGCTACAGGCCTTCCCGCTGCACTACCTGCTGCACCTCTGGCAGACAAGACGCAGCTGCGCTCAACAGCAGAGGTACGTACCAAACATCTCCACGCATGCAACCCCTGAACAACTACAACTCCCAGCAAGCGTGGCGGCACCACGATGAATGTGGCAACCTGCCAAATGCAAAGTGCGAGGCCCACCCAATCCTCATGAGTGACCCTCGGTGCCCCTGAAGGTAATTGGGTCCACTGCCGAGCCCCGCAGTTGCAGAGCGCGCACACCGCAATGTCAAGAAATGTACGCCGAAGGCCCCCATTGGCTGATGGCTCATTTGCATAGTGGTTGCCACACCACGGCGGCCTGGAAGCTGCGACCGCAACCCTGCATCATCCAATTGGGGCCAATGCGTGTCATCGCTGTGGATGAAATGAAATGAAATGAAATTTGTACTTGTAAAGCGCACCCATACCCCCAAAGGGGTGTCCAGGCGCTGTACGCATACCGCTGTGGAACCCTTCCTGGCTTTTCCCTGTGAAATGTCCACTCCTGGGCACCCCCAGGGTGAAGCCAGGCATCCCAGCGCTGTTGGGGCCGTTGTGGAGATTAAGCAAGCTATTGCCCAGAGTTGCAGAGTGGGACCCATGATTAGAATAGGCACTGAGGCGAGAATTATCAGGTCCGAGGAAATTGAGCCCAAGACCCGCCGAGGCGGGAATTGAACCCTGGTCCCGGGCCAGATCTCTGCATCAGGGTCTGCCGCTCTAACCATTGAGCCACACTTCTCCACAGCTACCGCGCATGCGAACACATTCTGCATTTGCATTGGCACCATGCGAATTACATCACACATCACAACTCATGTGCCGAAAGTGATTGGTGCACCCCATGTGTAATGTCGTGGGGCATGAGGCCCCCATGCATATAAAGTAACCACACAGACACCGTACATGTATAGGAGAACTGGACCAGGGCATGTGCGTCCGGCCCCGTTTGTTGGCAGGGTCACATGTCCAGTGACGCCTGTGCTGGGTGGCTGTGGGTTGGGGGTAAGGCAGCCCTCTGGGAGTGGCTGGTGCATCAGAACAACTAGAACAGTGACCAGCTGGTCACTACACTGTGAAGGTATGAGAGAGTGTGACCTTTGAGTCAAGTCCTCGCATACATGGTATGTCCAAGAAAAGGAGAATGAAATTGCAGACATTGTCAGGCCTCGGGCCAGCATGTACTGAAATGAGGGAAGGAGTCAAAAAGGACAAAGGTCCCTCGCACTGTACCAATGTTGTGTAATGAAACATCCAACCTGTGAACATCGCTTGTATATCCCTTGACATCTGACTGGCGTCCCTTGGCCAGGGGTCGTCTTGTGAAGGGCCAGTGACGTAGGCAGACAATCAGAGGTGTCCATTGTCTGCAAATTAGACAGACTTGTAATCCCTAGCACCCCCAACACACATACTGGAGTGGCGTGCAGTGTGCTTAGCTGCCATTGCCTGCAAATGTTCTCACACATGTCATGGGAGTGCACACATGGAACAACCAAACATAGCCCTGACCAACATCATCGGTCATTGTCAGCCATGTGGGCATGTATACACAATCCATGTGCATTTGTGCCTCATTCAGGTGGACATTGCAATGTCTGTTACACAAATTCCTCACACACTCATGCAGGACATAATGTCCACATGTGTCTGTCCACCGTGCTGTATATCCATGTTGCGTTGCCCAGATGACACTCACTGCCCTCATCCCGTTATGTTGTGTATTGTGGGACTAAAGCTTGTGGTCGAGCAGTGACAGCAGCTACATGCAACTCAGCACTGATGCTGGGAAACACAAGTGCTGTGCCATCTAACCACAGGGCAGCTCATCCTTGATGTAGCAGTGTACTATATGCCATACACATCGACTTCTTTGGATGTCGTAGTGTCAGTATGTCGAGTGAGTGAAGAAAAACAACGTCTGAATGCAGGTCACTTGTGCATTTCACGTGACCATGAGTCCTGTCAATGTTGTGGTTGTGTGAGTCTCTGGGTAAGCTGTTCACCACATCTCATCTATAACTCAGCCCATGCTTGTGAACCCTGACCCCGACCTGGCGACGATGGAGGACAACGAAATCATCAGGAAATTTTGTTTGGATCGCCCCACACTACGAAACCTATGTGCCCAGTTGGAGGCCCATTTGAAGCCCAAAAGAATATATCCGGCTGCATTGTCTGCTACAGTGAAGGTTATGGCTGCTCTGCATTTCTTCGCTACTGGGTCTTTCTAGTACACTGTGGCCAGCGCCGGTGGGATGTCACAGTCCATGTTCAGCATGGAGTTGCGTGACGTCCTGTCAGCATCTATGCTTTACAAGGACAGACATGTCCACTTCCCGAGGAGGGTTGAATTGTCAGCTGTGAAGGGGGAGTACTATGACCTGGAGGCATTCCAAATGTTGTGGGAGCCATTGATGGTACCCACATTGCCCATGTTCCACCACAGGCAAGTAAACACATCTATAGGAACCGCAAACACTACTACTCCATCAACGTGCAAGTGGTATGCCAAGTGGATCAGATCATTCCACACGTGTGTGCAAAGTATCCTGGCTCGTCACATGACTCCCACATCTTGCGGAACAGCACCATACCCTAATTGATGGCCAATCTGCACCCCTAGCGGGCCTTGCTTGTTGGTGAGTGGGCTGTGTCAATGACTGTGATGTATGTGTGACATGCGGCTCAAATCACATATTCAGATCACACGATTTGCCTGTATGTCTCACAACTAGGTGACCCTGGGTATCCCAATCGTCCATGGTTGCTATCCCCACTGCGGAATCCAACAACGCCGGGGGAAGTCCTATACAATGATGCACATGGGAGGACACGTTGTGTGGTGGAGCGCACTTTTGGACAGCTGAACTCAACATTCATGTGCCTGGACAAGACTGGTGGTGCACTTATGTACTCACCACAGAAGGTATGCCAGATGGTAGTCGCCTGCTGCATGCTACACAACCTGGCCTTGCGCAGAAGGATCCCCCTGATTCTGGACGACGATGAACAGCAGCAGCCCCCTGCTCCCAACCCACACATGCCAAGTGACAAAGACAGTGGTGAGGAAGAAGGCCTTGACCAGCGTCAACAGCTCATCATCAACAACTTCCGTTGAGTGTAAGTTAACAATGAGCGACTATGACTGTGTCTGTGTGCCTTGCTGTTGTCTCACAAACTTTGAGAATTGTTGCTGGCATTTTGTGCACATACAGGACTATGCGCAGGATTAGAGAACTTGGGCAGGCAGGGACCGAGCACCCAGAAGCACCCATGAGCACAGGACCCAATCGCTATAGTGCCTCACTAGCTCGCCTACTCACTCAGAGGAATTCAAGAGTGTGTACACAAGTAGATAAGTTGAAGACAAGAAACGCTTTGAAATGTGCATTTTTACTACACTGTCAAAACATGCAACATACGTGCCACAACAAGTGGAGAATGCATGAGTACAAAAGCAGTTACCATAGTGACACATCCATACCACAAGAAGCAAAATGTCATATCAATAATCCCTCTGGACGAAGACCCAGAAGCATATCCCCCACCCCTTGCTGGGAGGAGTTGTATGAGATGTCCCAGGTCTATGGGCTTTGTCAGCAGACCCCATTCCTCAGCCAATACATGGTGAAATGTACATCCCATGTGCTGTGTCGCTCTCATCACTGGATGGATCCCTCTCCAAGTGTGGGGCAACTAGCCCGCCTCCCCATGACATCTAAAAGGCACCCGTGACCTCTAGCAGTTGTGACACTTTTTTGAGTCAGGGTGCTAGGGCCTGACCAGATCAGAATGACAACAGACAATGTCCTCCGACCATGGACAGAATGGGCAGGCAGTGCTCCTGGACCACGCAGAGAACAAGCTCTGCAGACACTTCTCATGTGACAGACAAATACTAAGGTACTTGCAAAACGACTACACCATGTAAATTTTGTGCGCTACAGCTGCAGGATGGAACCCGGGCTCATGCCAGTTGACAATGTCCATGACGGTCAAATGACAGCCTCCCCTTGCGCAGGTCTGTGGTACCAAGCGAAACAGACCGCAGAGCTCAGCAGAGCCAAAGCTAATGCAGACAGGGCAAAAGTCAGAGAGCTGAATGGCAATTCCTGTCAGTAGGCGTGAAAAAGGTAAAAGGATATTGAATTAGTCACCAACAGTTCCTGTTGCTGTTAAGTAGTTACAAATCCAAGAAGGCACAGGCAGCTTCGAAGGCAATCAGTTCCAAAAGACGATCCAAATCATCTTCAGCAAAAAGGACCGCCATCCAATCCAGCAGTATGAAGGAACAGATGTGCTCCTTGCACCACGAGGATGAAAGGAGCATCCCATGGCAACCTGGGAGAGGTTCGATGTAGGCCTGGCACAGGAGCTTTTGCGCAAACGCACAGGCGCAGCTGGCAGCCTGTCTGACACATTGAAAGGCATCCCACAAACGTGTATCACCGGAGCAGTCCTGGTCGTGGACCAACAAAGGACTCACCCACAGCTCATGATCCAGGGCAGCAAGGGATGTGTTGTACAGGTAGACATCCATGGTCCAGTGAAAGGGGCATCGTCAACAACAGAACACAGGTTGCACGCAGGTGAAATAGGCATAGCGGAAGGTTAGCCTATAACTGATGCGAGTACAGCTAATGGGACACATCCAAAGAGAAGCTGCAGGCGGTCACGGTACAGTTGCTACTGACCGGGGTTCGCCTGGACCACAGGACGGGCTGACATGGCGTGAGAGCACTCTTAGAACCAGCGCTCAGCTGCACAGCCACAAGTAGTGATATCAAACCGCTAAATGCAGTCTGAAAACTGGAGGAATGACACCCGGTAGTACTCCAAAAATAGCATGAAACGAAGGGACAAGGCCAGAGCCCACAAGTTTGTAAAACGTGTGCTACAGCCTTCAGTATCAGAGGCTTACGATGATTTCTGTGTCAGTCCCCCGGAAAAAAGTGGAGGTGCCGTGTTCAGCAGTGACTGAATCGCGCGGGACGTCATGGCACCTGGAATTCGAAGGTATCAGGGCTGGTGTGTGAGCGAATACTTGTTGAAACAGAAGCCCATTGTGCCTGCACACTTATTGAAGTATGCTTTCGCTGTGGGAATGTGAGGCCACAAATGACTATCCACAATCACATATGGGGGAGTAAGGAGGACATTGCTACAGCAAGGAACACGGCATGCAACAGTTCCTATATACGCGAAGCCTGCCCTGTGACCGCAGCAGTTGTGCTCATTCAGGAGAAGATAACTTAGGTTGTAAAACAGATTTAGCATGGGCATGTTTTCAGGGACTGGTGTTCATGTGGGTAAACATGCCTAGATCGTACATGTCACATGAAAATCCCTGGGCAACAGTACTTGAGTGTGTGAATGCGACAATGTCACCATCGTCCACATGACAGGATGTGTTGCGATGCTGGCTCTTGTGGCTAAGGATGTCATTGTTCTGCGCTGTGTGTTCTGTGACAACTTCCGTCATGTCCATGATGATGTCATTAGGGGGATGTGAGCACACTGCTTCACCTCCCAGCACAGTTCACCCCTCGGCATTCTGGAAAATACAGTTCAGTCATGATGCTTACTTGTCATGTGACTGAGCTGTTTCACCTGTGTTGGGCAGGGAGAGGTACAGAGACCCGAGTAGATTTTGGCAGCTTCCTCAGCAGACACCGATCACAATGTATCTTACCCCTACTGATGTGGGAGGATAACACGACACACATGTGTCTAGAGATTCAATCAATCAAGGCGTTTGTTAAGCACAACTACTCACCCGTAGGGGTCTCAAGGCGCTGGGGGGGAGGGGTTTAGAAGGTTCCAGTCCATCAAGGGGGGGGTCTGTCGAAGAGCCAGGTTTTGAGGTTTCGTGCGAAGATGGGGAGCGATGTTGTCTGTCTGAGGTGGAGCGGAAGGGCGTTCCAGGCTCTGGCCGCGAGGAAGGAGAAGGAGCGGCCTCCCGATCTGGTCTTTCTGGTGCGGGGGACCACGGCGTAGGAGAGCTGGGCTGATCGTAGGGTCCTCTGGGGTGCGTGGAATTTGAGTCGGCTGTTCAGGTATGCTGGTCCGGTGTCGTTGGAGGGCCTTGTGAGCGTGGGTGAGCATCTTGAAGGTGACTCTAGCTTCAATGGGGAGCCAGTGGAGTGTGCGCAGGTGCTGGGAGATGTGGCAGTGTCTTGGCAGGTCGAGGACCAGTCTTGCGGCGGCGTTCTGGATGTTCTGTAGCTTGCGGGTGAGGTTTTTGTTTATTCCGGCGTAGAGTGCGTTGCCGTAGTCGAGTCTGCTGGTGACCAGGGCGTGAGCGACGGTCTTTCTGTGTTCGAGGGGGATCCATTTGAAGGTCTTACGTAGGAGGCGGAGGGTGTGGAAGCAGGAGGACGAGACGGAATTGATCTGGCGGTCCATTTTGAGCTCGGAGTCCAGGATGATTCCCAGGTTGCGTGCGTGGTCTGTCGGGGTGGGCGGGCTTACGAGGGCGGGGGGCCACCAGGTGTCATTCCAGGCGTCGGGGTTTGGGCCCATGATGAGTACTTCTGTTTTGTTGGTGTTTAGTTGTAGGCAGCTGTTCTTCATCCATTTGGCGACGGCTTCCATGGCTTCACGAAAGTTGTGTCTGGCGGTATTGGGTTCGTTGGATAGGGAGAGGATGAGTTGGGTGTCGTCTGCGTATGACACAATGTTGAGTCCGTAGGTTCTGACGATGGGGGCGAGCGGAGCCATGCTGAGGTACCCCGCATCCGCAGAAAAAGAAACGGCGGGAGTGCCTTCTCCTACACCGCAGCCAAAACCTGGAATGAGCTCCCTGTAAACATCAGACGCTCCCCGACCCTGCACCCGTTCAGGAAGGACCTCAAGACCTGGCTCTTCGACTAATCCGGAGCTGACCCCCCCCAGCGCCTTGAGACCCTCACGAGTGAGTAGCGCGCTATACAAACCCCTGATTGATTGATTGATTGAAGAGCGTAGGGCTGAGGGAGGACCCCTGGGGGACTCCGCAGGTGGTTGGTGTAGGGTCCGAGAGGAAAGGGGGAAGTCTGACCCGCTGCGATCTGCCGGAGAGGAAGGAGCGGATCCAGTCGAGGGCCTTGTCTTGGATCCCTGCATCGTGGAGTCTGCGTATTAGGGTGCGGTGAGATACAGTGTTGAACGCCGCTGAGAGGTTGAGGAGGATGAGGGCTGCTGTTTCTCCTTTGTCCAGTAGGGTGCGGATGTCGTCTGTTTCAGCGAGGAGGGCGGTTTCCGTACTGTGGTTTTTTCTGAAGCCGGATTGGGAGGAGTCGAGGATGTTGTGCTCTTTGATGAATGTGGCGAGTTGGCTGTTGATGGCTTTCTCGATGACTTTTGCTGCGAACGGGAGCAGGGAGATGGGTCTGTAGTTTTTTAGGTCAGTGGGGTCCGCCGAGGGTTTCTTCAGGAGGGGGTTGACCTCGGCATGTTTCCAGTCGTCGGGGAACGAGGCGGTTGCCAGGGAGCGGTTGATGGTGTGGCAGAGCATGGGTGCGATGGTGTCGGCGGCTCTGTTGAAAATGTGGTGGGGCAGGGGTACGTGGGGGCCCCGGAGTGGATTGACTTCATTGTCTTCAGTGTGTCTTCGGTGGTGAGGGCTGTCCAGTTGTCGATCCCTGGCTTCAGGGTGTCGGGGGTGGTTGGTGATGTTTCAGTGTGTTTGTTGTCTTCGTCGAAGTTGTCCTAGATGCTCTTGATTTTGTGGTGGAAAAAGGTGCTGAGTTTGTCGCAGAGGTCTTGTGAGGGAGGGATGTCAGTGGACTCGCTGGTGGGTTGGGCGAACTCCTTGATGATGTTGAAGAGTTCTTTGCTGTTGTGTGTGTGAGTGGAGATTCTGTCTTCAATCGCTTTTTTCCTCGTTTTTCTGATGAGTTGGTGGTGGGCGTTGTTGGCGGCTCTGAAGTTGTTGTGGGCTTCTGTGGATTTGGTGTTCCTCCAGGCCTTTTCGAGGCAGTGGCAAGTGCATCTGGACTCTTGAAGTTCGATGGTAAACCATCTGGCTTTCTTGGCGTGGGTGTTGTTGTTTTTCTTGAGGGGGGCAATGGTGTTGGCGCTGTCGGAGATCCATCTGTGCAGGGTTCGGGCTGAGGTGTTGGGGTCGTCGTTTTCCGCGATGGTTTTGGTGGAGTTGCTGAGTGATGAGGTTAGCTGGACGTCGGTGATTCTGGTCCAGTTTCTTCGTGGGAGCAGGTGCTGGTGTCTGTGGATGGTGGGTGTTCTGAAGGTGAAGTGGACGCATCGATGGTCAGTCCATGGGAGTTCGGTGGTGTGGCTGAAGGTGATGGAGTTTCCTGTTGTGAAGAGGGGGTCGAGGGTGTGTCCTACTGAGTGAGTGGGTTCAGTCACGATCTGGCGGAGTCCAATGTTGTGGAGGTTGTCCAGGAGGGATGTGGTGCTGGGGTCCAGTTGGTTGTCGAGGTGGAAGTTGAGGTCTCCCAGTAGGGTGTAGTTGGTGGACGCGATGGCATGCGGGGAGATGATGTCCGTGATGGAGTTGGCAAAAAGTCCGTGGGGTCCAGGGGGTCAGTAGATGAGGGTTCCTCGGAAGGTGGTGGTAGGGCTGGCCAGTATCCTGAAGTGAAGGTGTTCCATCAGGTCTGTGGGCTCGTCGGGGAGTGTGCTCAGGCGGAGGGTGGATTTGTCGACGATGGCGATTCCTCCTCCCGGGCGGGTGGGCCGGTCCTTCCTGGAGATCTTGTATCCTTGGGGAATGGCGATGGCGATGTCCAGTCCCGAGGTGGCGTTGGTCCATGTTTTGGTGAAGAACGCTACGTCCGGGGTGGTGCTGTTGAGGAGGTCCCAGATTTCGGTGGCGTGTTTGTGGAGGGATCGGATGTTGAGGAGGATGCATTGCAGGGTTTTCGGTTCGGTTGTGATCTTGTGGGCGGGTTGAACCGGGTCTGTGGTCTTGGCGGTGCTGCAGGTGTGCCGGCAGCAGTGGCAGCTGAAGGGTCCTTGGGTATCGGCTGGTGATGCTAGCTTGCAGTTGTTGTTGCGGCCTGGGTTGAGAGCGTGGAGTGCCGCTGGGTCGTAGCGTTGGCATTGCGGAGGTCCAGGGTTCCTGGCGCTGGTCGCAGACGGGCGTAGACGGGCTTGCCTTTGGCGTGCCTTCGGCGCGCCCGCTGCGCGAGTCTGCTGCGCGGCCGATCAGCAGCCGCCATTAAGTAGGGGTCGGGGAGGGCTGGACAGCTGGGAGGCAGGAGCGGGGAGGGGAGCTGGATTGGGCCAGTCGTGTTGGTCGTGCTGGGGGGGAGGGGCCATGGGGGAGCAGCGGCAGGGAAAAACGGGCAGAAAAGGCAAAAAGAGAGGAAAGAGTGGAAATAAGGCAGTGAAAAGTGCAAGAATAGTGGAGGAGAGACACAGAAGGAGAGTGAGAGGGGGAGATTAAATCAGTGAAGAAACGAGTGAAAATGGAGGAAAGACACAGAGGGAGAGTGAAGGGGGAGATTGAAATCAGTAAAAAACGAGTGAAAACAGAGGAAAGACAAAGAGGGAGAATAAAAGGGGGAGATTGAAATCAGTAAAAAAAAACAAGTGAAAACGGAGGAAAGACACAGAAGGAGAGTAAAAGGGGGAGATTGAAATCAGTAAAAAACGAGTGAAAACAGAGGAAAGACACAGAAAGAGTGTAAAAGGGGGAGATTGAAATCAGTAAAAAACGAGTGAAAATGGAGGAAAGACAGAAGGAGAGTAAAAGGGGGAGATTGAAATCAGTGAAAAAAACGAGTGAAAACGGAGAGAAAGAGCGGAGCGAGAGAAAGGAGACAGAGGTCCACTGGACCACCAGGGATGAGGTGCAGGTAAGACCTGCGGGTGGAGGAGGGCCTCGAACACCAACACTCGACAGTGCAGGGGCTCGGGGGAAGGCCTCACTTGATGGTGGAGCTGCGAGGGAGGGAGAGCAATTTCACTGACAATGAGTCAGTGGTCTTGCTCGCCTGTCCCCGCAGCGGCCTCCATTAAGTAGGGGTCGGGGAGGGCTGGACAGCTGGGAGGCGGGAGCGGGGAGGGGAGCTGGATTGGGCCAGTCGCGTTGGTCGTGCTGGGGGGAGGGGCCACAGGGGCAGCAGCGGCAGGGAAAAACAGGCAGAAAAAGGCAAAAAGAGAGGAAAGAGTGGAAATAAGGCAGTGAAAAGTGCAAGAATAGTGGAGGAGAGACACAGAAGGAGAGTGAGAGGGGGAGATTAAATCAGTGAAAAAACGAGTGAAAACGGAGGAAAGACACAGAGGGAGAGTGAAGGGGAAGATTGAAATCAGTAAAAACGAGTGAAAACGGAGGAAAGACAAAGAGGGAGAGTGAAAGGGGAGATTGAAATCAGTAAAAAACAAGTGAAAACGGAGGAAAGACACAGAAGGAGAGTAAAAGGGGGAGATTGAAATCAGTAAAAAACGATAGAAAACGGAGGAAAGACATAGAAGGAGAGTAAAAGGGGGAGATTGAAATCAGCAAAAAACAAGTGAAAATGGAGGAAAGACAGAAAGAGAGTAAAAGGGGGAGATTGAAATCAGTGAAAAAAACGAGTGAAAACGGAGAGAAAGAGCGGAGCGAGAGAAAGGAGACAGAGGTCCACTGGACCACCAGGGATGAGGCGCAGATAAGACCTGAGGGTGGAGGAGGGCCTCGAACACCAACACTCGAGAGTGTAGGGGCTCGGGGGAATGCCTCCCTTGATGGTGGAGCTGCGAGGGAGGGAGAGCAATTTCACTGACAATGAGTCAGTGGTCTTGCTCGCCTGTCCCCGCAGCGGCCGCCATTAAGTAGGGGTCGGGGAGGGCTGGACAGCTGGGAGGCGGGAGCAGGGAGGGGAGCTGGATTGGGCCGGTCGCGTTGGTCGTGCTGGGGGGGGGGCCGCAGGGGCAGCAGCGGCAGGGAAAAACGGGCAGAAAAAGGCAAAAAGAGAGGAAAGAGTGGAAATAAGGCAGTGAAAAGTGCAAGAAAAGTGGAGGCGAGACACAGAAGGAGAGTGAGAGGGGGAGAGTAAATCAGTGAAAAAACAAGTGAAAACGGAGGAAAGACACAGAGGGAGAGTGAAGGGGGAGATTGAAATCAGTAAAAAACGAGTGAAAATGGAGGAAAGACACAGAGGGAGAGTGAAAAGGGGGAGATTGAAATCAGTAAAAAAACAAGTGAAAACGGAGGAAAGACACAGAAAGAGAGTAAAAGGGGGAGATTGAAATCAGTAAAAAACGAGTGAAAACGGAGGAAAGACAGAAGGAGAGTAAAAGGGGGAGATTGAAATCAGTAAAAAACGAGTGAAAACGGAGGAAAGACACAGAAGGAGAGTAAAGGGGAGATTGAAATCAGTGAAAAAAACGAGTGAAAACGGAGAGAAAGAGCGGAGCGAGAGAAAGGAGACAGAGGTCCACTGGACCACCAGGGATGAGGCGCCGGTAAGACCTGCGAGTGGAGGAGGGCCTCGAACATCAACACTCGAGAGTGCAGGGGCTCAGGGGAAGGCCTCACTTGATGGTGGAGCTGCGTGGGAGGGAGAGCAATTTCACTGACAATGAGTCAGTGGTCCTGCTCGCCTGTCCCCGCAGCGGCTGCCATTAAGTAGGGGTCAGGGAGGGATGGACAGCTGGGAGGGGGAGCGGGGAGGGGAGCTGGATTGGGCCGGTCGCATTGGTCGTGCTGGGGGGAGGGGCCGCGGGGGCAGCAGCGGCAGGGAAAAACAGGCAGAAAAAGGCAAAAAGAGAGGAAAGAGTGGAAATAAGGCAGTGAAAAGTGCAAGAAAAGTGGAGGAGAGACACAGAAGGAGAGTGAAAGGGGGAGATAAAATCAGTGAAAAAATGAGTGAAAACGGAGGAAAGACAGAGGGAGAGTGAAAAGGGGGAGATTGAAATCAGTAAAAAAACAAGTGAAAACGGAGGAAAGACAGAAGGAGAGTAAAAGGGGGAGATTGAAATTAGTAAAAAACGAGTGAAAACGGAGGAAAGACACAGAAGGAGAGTAAAAGGGGGAGATTGAAATCAGTGAAAAACGAGTGAAAACGGAGGAAAGACACAGAAGGAGAATAAAAGGGGGAGATTGAAATCAGTGAAAAAAACGAGTGAAAACGGAGAGGAAGAGCGGAGCGAGAGAAAGGAGACAGAGGTCCCCTGGACCACCAGGGATGAGGCGCAGGTAAGACCTGCGGGTGGAGGAGGGGCTCGAACACCAACACTCGAGAGTGCAGGGGCTCGGGGGAAGGCCTCACTTGATGGTGGAGCTGCAAGGGAGGGAGAGCAATTTCACTGACAATGAGTCACTGGTCTTACAGAGATTCACAGCACTGACCTGCACCAACCTTGGTGACACACGACAACGGTAACAGAAGTAAGCTTTTCAACTGAACTGCATCTACCAGGATGCTAAGGGCTAAACTGTGTTGGGAGGTGCAGTCGTGTGCTCCAGTCCCCCTGCTGTCCATGTTGATGGTGTCTGCCGGTGTTATCTGTAATGCATATTGCACAGTCTTGCCTCGTGGTGTGCTTTTGCGGTTGTTCCATAATATGGCAATGCACTGTTATTTCCTTGGGTCTTTCCATGTTCCTCCACTCTCTCAATGGATTTTCACTTTTACATATTCGGATACATTGCAATGTGAGTCAACATGCTACTTCCTGTGATGAAAATGCTCTTGACACAAAGGCATACTGTTGTGAGTTGTGTTTATTTTGAAATGAGTGACAGGTGAGGGGTGAAGTGGAAAGTGATGGTACACGGATAGTTAGGGTAGAACACACAATGGTAGAGTTCCAAAGTCCAACCGAACACTCCCATCCTTGTGGCAACGTGGTTTGGTATTTACAACAAAGTCAATGCTCGGTGTTACAGTGGTGACATTAGCGGTTGGCCTGGGGGGAACCTGCTGCATGCTCAGAGGTGTCTGAGGATTCACTGTGGTGTGACTCACCCCTCCCTGTGGCCGATGCTGAGGTGGTGTGACTAGCAGCTGGCTGGCCACGGGGGGTGGTCAGCTATTTGTGCTGCATGCATGTCCCTCAGGACACCCACAAGCTGGCCCATGTACTCCACATGTTGTCCCAAGCGAGTGTCCATGGAGCTCTGCAGCCGGCGGAGTTCCCGCTGTTCTTCAAGGACCTGGCCCATCTGTCCCTGGTTCTGCTGGTATGCACCCAGGACAGTTAGCATGGTGTCAAGGGCCGCAGTCTCATTGTCCTCCTGTGGCTGTCCCCCAGTTGTCCTCCCACATGCCCTGCTACCACGGACCTGTGGCGGTGCCTGGCGCTGCCGCCGCACACTGTCCCCAGCACCCCGAGGCTGCCTGGTGGTATTCACAACTGCTGGCACAGGGACAGTGTTGGAGGCAGCGGTGGTGATGGTGGAGGTGGCTGCCACACAGGTCGTTGCAGCAGGGGTCTGCATTGGCAGTGCAGCTGTTGTGGGAGTCGTGGTGGTGGTGGTGGGGACAGTGAGGGCCAGAGACTGAGCTGGCCTGGGCACGCCGGAGGGGCCAGGTCAGTCCTCCTCATCTGAAAAGACCAGGGAGTCTGCATCCGAGGGTTCACCTTCCTGGGGGGGAGACTGTCTGGGCTCGCCCATGGCACGGTCGCCTGCTGTTGCTATCGAGTTACCTGTTGAAGAGAGGTTATGTTGTCAGCATGTTCAGTACACAGCACAACTTTGATGTTCATGTTTCGCACATTTCATTTTTAGCTTGGCATTGCTATGCATCCATAACAGTTTGTCAGCAGTCGACCGTGATGAGGAGGTACATACATTGCTCGTTAGCTATGTGTCATGGCTGAAGATACAAAATCATTTGTACAGATATTGTATTTCCAAGGACATGTCCTCTGGTACCACCTTGTTGCTCATCCGATTCAGTTCATGCTTGAACATTTGTGTCTTTTCCATGAGTATCTGACTACTATGCCGCAACTCCATGATTTGTGTTATGCTTTTTGTACTTACCTCCTGTGGTTGTGAGGTTTGACAGAGTTTCCATGCATGTGTTGTGTTGACCCGAGTCTTTCAGCTTTGAGGCAATGGGACTTGCACATTGGCTTTTTGTGATCGCGTTCTTGTATTTTGCTTTGCAGTTACATGTGACTTCATCACTGACACTGTGAATCATGTGGCCTGTCGATGGTATTAGCTGTATGTGCACTGCCTACAACTTATGGGGGGTTCCAGAGTTGGCTACCAAGTGCGGGATGTGGGGGTCATTTGGTTCCATGCTGTCTGTGAGGGAAGACAGAGGGCCTTGTGGGAGTTGTGGTCTTGCTGTCAGGGCTCAACAACCCCCTCCTCAGTGAGATAGCTACCTACCTGTTAGGAGGCACTGTCGACGGAGTTAGCTGACACATGGCTGTGGGGTGGGGAGGGTGGGCCATGCTGTTTGGGAGGGAGGCCAGGGTGCATGAGCTGACTACCTACCTGTGAGGTGCGGCTGAGTAAGGAAATGCTAGCCTTGTGATCCATTCATATTGAAAGCATGCATTCCACATGAGTTTGATGTGGGCTGGCGATTGAGGCTCACTTGTTGTGCACAACAGTACATTACATTGGGATGTGATCATTTTGTTTGTACTTACCAGCCTCCTCTCCCCCCTCGATTCCTGTGAGACTCTCGGGATGCAGTATGGCAAGCACCTTCTTCTCCCATTCGGTGAAGGTTAGTGGTGGAATGGGAGGGCTGCCACCAGTTTTTTGGGCCACCTCCTGGTTCCTCTGGGCCCGATGCTTGACCCGTTGCCTTGAGGTCGCCCCACCACTTCCTGATGTCACGCACAGTGCGTAGGGTGGTCCCTATGGCATTGACTTTGCTGTGGATCCTTGCCCACATCTGATTCTTGCACGCAAGTGGGGTGTGTTGGACCAGGTGCCCAAACAAATGTGGTTCTACCCTGATAGTCTCGTCTACCATCACTTTCAACTCTGAGTCGATAAAAATGGGCATTTTCTTGGGGGGCATGGTGCAAATGAATGAGGGTTGCAGGGTGCAAGGTAGTGGTGGAGATATGTGAAGTGTGTGAGGTGTGTGGGTGAAAGTGGTGTTGTGTGGAGATGGGTGGGTGTGATGTTGTGCAGTGTGAGTCAATGGTGTCCTGTCTCTCTGTCTCGGCTCATGGTGTGCAAAGGATGCTGGTCCAGTAAGGGGTTGGTTTTATACTGTGGTATGTGGGTGTGTCCACATGAGTGATGGCCTCCAGATGTCTCTTCCATACTGCGCATGGCTTTCCTTCCCAGGAGAAAGTTGGGGTATGTCATTGTGGCGTGTGTGTTGTGATTGAGGGCGGCAGGGAGTACAGGCACACTTCGGGCATTGTTGTGAAGTTGGTTCCATCCGCCATTCATTTGGCCTATGTGCGTGCGCGGCAGTCGAACGCAGTGCTCGGTCTGCCAGCTCCGCATTCTCATCGTAATTAGCCGTGCGGTCATGCCCCGGCGGGAGAGGCCTTCCCAAGCCGTTGGACAGCTTTCCCCGTCTGCCACGGTCGGAATTGCAGCTTTTCCGGCTGTGGTGGACGGTCTTTGTGACATCCGTCAGCCGCAGTCTGATTTTGCGTACATTGCGTCGTAATTTGACCGACGGAAATGCCGCGGCTCATGCGGGGGGGATTTTTTCCGGGACCATGGCGGTCGGAAGGCTTTAAGGAAGTGTGTATTAGTTTTAGTAAACTAATAATTATTTTACACTTCCTTAATTTTTCGAGTTTTCCTGGGGCATTTCTTTTTTTAAATCTATTTTTCCGGGATTTTTATGGTTTATCGTTGGTGGACCCATTGCTGATGGATTACTTTTTCTACAGCTGTATTTTTCCATTTTTTGGGGGGTTTATTTTTTCACTTATTGGGATTTTAACCAACTGTGGATTTCTTTATGGCAGTTTGGATTACCGTTCTTCAGCTACGAAAACAGTAAGTAATTTTAAATTATTTATAGTGGGAGGGAAATATTTATAATGTAATTGTTATTGTTATTTATATTATATAAAATATAGTTATTATGTCAATTTCTTTGTTTTGGGTACTGTTATATACATTCCGCCATGGAATGTGGTATTTAGGCTGTCTTCTGTGTCCAGATCTGTGTAGCCGTCCTACCCAGGTATCCTCAAAGTAGTCAAGTAGGGGACTTAGGGGTCTATTAGTATAGCGGGCGGATCGCCACCCCCCAAATGGCGGTGGCGATCCGCCCGCCATTTCCCACCGACCGCCTACCATTTCCCCCGCCATATTACGATGGCGGGGGGACCCTGGCAGACGGAAAGACCGTCCGCCGGTTTTCCGCTGGTCTGACAGGCGACCGGGCGGAAAAGGGCTCCAATATGGTGGCGGTGTCTGCGAGACCCCTCCATCCATATTAGGATGGTGGCAGAGATCAGCCTTCCCATGGCGGCGTTGCCGCCATGGTAAGGCATGTGGTCTTTGCTTCTGGGGGCCCTTTGTGGGCCCCCAGGGTGTTGGGGGTGGGGGGTGCACATGGGGGGTACTTATGGTACCCCCCTGCATTTGCATGCACAAGGTGGCAGGCACCGCGCGGTGCCTGTCACGTTGTGCATGCAAATGCTTGACATGCATTTCTGACATTGCGGCGGGTGCTGCTGACCGCAGCGCCCGCTGCAATGTTAGGAATGCGGGATGCGCCCGCCAGTGTGGCGGGGGAATCCTAATGCGTACGGCGGGACCGCCGCACCTATGGCGGGCGTTCCCTTTAGCCGTTGCGGTGGCGGGCAGACTTTGTCCGCCCGCCATCGTAATAGAGCCCTTAGTTTTTGCTCATTTTGTTGGTAGTAGGGACTTTCAATTAATAAATTGTAGTGCTCGGCTACGTCAGTAATTGGTGCGTATGCTAGTGCTATTAGTTTTTTAATTTGATATGCAAAGCTGCTATTTGTTGCATATTCTATACTTAGGGCCTCATTACGATGGCGGAAGGCCCGCCACCGCCAGCCGTGAGGTGGCGGGCCCTCCACCATCGGACATCGATTTCCCCCCGCCAAATTAGGATGGCGGGGGAAACTGACCACGACCGTGGTGGGCGCAAAAACCACCCGCCATGGATCCGCCACAGGCAATCGTTCCAATTGCCTGGTGGAGCGGTCAGCATCTGTAAAATGGTGGTGGTGCCTAGCAGGCACCGTCCGCCATATTACGATGCTGCATCCCCGCCAGCCGGTGTATGGTGGTGAAACCGCCATTCACAGGCTGGCGGGGATTGCATTTGGGGGCCCGTTGCGGGGCCCCCTTGTGTCGGGGGGTGGGGGGTCTACATTTCCCTGCACTGAGTGGCAGGCACCGCGTGGTGCCTGACACGCAGTGCAGGGAAAAGCAAGACATGCATTTTTACAATTGCGGCGGGTGCTGCAGCCAGCAGCACCCGCCGCAATGGTAAACATGCTAGATGCGACCGCCACGGGTGCGGTTGCATTGTAATTTCACGTGCGGGACCACTGCGTTGCAGGCGGGCGGTCCCAGGCACTGCTACGTTGGCGGGCGGACTCGAGTCCGCCCGCCATCGTAATGACCCCCGTAGTGTATATTTTTGGAGGTGCCTCCAAATGCATTGGTTAAAGTGATAATAGCAATCTTGGATTGCTGTGTGAGGGTAGTTTTTTAGTATGGCATGTATCATTGACTGTTCAAAGTCAATGATTATTTTTTGGGGAAAGTAGTTATTGCTTTCTTGTTTTACTTTGGTTAAAAGTTCAACATAGGTGGTGGTGTGCTTGTTTGGTAGTAGAGCATATATGAAGGGGATGATTGTAAGTTGATAAAGTCCATGTATTGTATATAACTGGTAAAATGGTTTGGGACATATTTTAAAAGTCCCATTCATCATCCATGTCTCACAGTTTTGTAATTTTAGTAAATTTGTGGGAGTCCCAAACATTATTATTCTTTTGTCAGCGGATTTATTGTCATAAAGAAGAAATTGTTCTTCAGTATGAGTAACTGTGAGTTTAGGTGGTATTTCGACTTCAGCAAAAGTTTTGTTGATAGGTGTGGTGGTAGAAGTAGCTTTTTTAGTTCTAGCTATTGTTCTTTTTAGTGAGGATATTGAGGGCATTTGACCAGTTGCATGCTCTGCGACTCTGGGGAGTATGTGTTTAAGTATTTCTGTTGTGGGCTTTTGAGATGCAGTGCTAATTTCTTTTATATTTTCTAAAGCATTTCTAACTTCAATTTCAGCTATGTTAGGGGGGTGGTTATGCTCTCTAACATTTAATACAGTTGTTTCCTTTGTAGCAGCCCTTCCATAACATTTGTTAGAATAATATTTGCTACATTTCCAGTTAACTTTGTCCCCTGTTTGCTTTTCTTGGGTGTACACATACCCCATATAACATAATAACAATTTGCCTTTCTAGGAAGTAGTAAATTGGGCCCTTCAGTCATGGTGATGCTTCAAATGCTAAGAGAAATGTATATAAAAATTAATACAAGTATTCCTGTTCTGTTTTATTTTCTAAAACATGTACATTGTCAATTTTATACTTACAATGTTGAATTTTGAAGACTTTTTTCAATGCTGATGCTTTTTTTTTGCTGTTTGCTTTTGGTATTTCTTTAGAAATTCCTGTAGAAAAAAAGAGTAATATTAATTAATTTGTTTAATTGGGTTTTTAGGGGGGGGAGTTCTGGTTAGCTAGTACTTCTGTTTGGCATTTAAAAAATTGTTTTAATTAATCTGAGAGTAATCCTTGCCTTATTTGCAAATTGACTTTTCAAAGTGTTCTGCAGTTCTTTGACTCTGTTCAGAATTATCTGTAGAGGGGATATAATTTAAAAAATACATATTCATTATTTTGTTCGTCCAAAATTGTTTTTAGAACATTTTTAGTAGCAGTAGTTTTAAAATGCTATTTTACTTACTTTGTGGAGCTGTAATCAGAGTTTTCTATAATGCAGTTTAATGTTGTGTCAGCAATCCGGCAGAGTTTCTCCTTATTAATGCTTTTTGGTTGCAAGGTAAAATAATGTTGATTTTGCGTGTGTTTATATAGTGTTTCATTAATTGCTGTTTCAATCTTATTGGGTAATTTCAATTGTATGTGTATCTCATTGGTTGTTACTCCTTCTTTTAATTAAGTTGGTAGTGGTTTTCTATATATGGAAAACGCTAATTAAGTTTCAGTTACTTTTTTTTTTTTAAAGTGGTGTAGTAGATTATTTGTTATTTATAATCTTTCTAAATGTTAAATAATTATATTTTATTTTATATATAATGTTTGAAGTAGTAAATAATATTTGTGTATTTATAAATTTATATGACATTGTTTTGAATTTTGTTTTTTAAATATGTGTTAAGTGATTTATAATGTATGTTGTGTGTGTTTTTGCTATTTTCATATTTTTGGGGGTATGTATTGAGTTATAAATTATTTTAACATGTCGATGTATTTTTTTGAACGATTATTTTGTTGTCTATATTTTTGTTATCAATATTTTTGTCACTTTGTATGCTTTTTTAATGTGTTCGATAATATTTATCACAATATTTTTGACTTCCATAATGTTGAAATCAATGTAAATGTTTCACAATATTTTGTAGTCGATATTTGTGTATTTTTTTAAATAAGTATAGGATGTCGATATTAGTGTAATCGATATTTTTCTCCCAATATTTTGGTAGGTCGATATTGTGTATGTCGATATTATGTCAGTGATCCGTAAAAAATACCAGCATTAATCCATGAGTTCTAGGAAGAAATATGTTTATTAAGTTCGAGTTTGGGGTTAAACCAAAGGGAAACTTATTTAAATGATTTAATGTTGATAGCTAATTTGTCATTAAACGTTAGGAGGAAAGTTTTAGAGGCTGCAAGAATGGGTAAGATTTTACAAAACTTGCTTTTGGCCATTGTTAGAAAGGCAGTTAGAGGAAAGGGCTGTAGAAAGCTTTTTCTAGTGAAAGCTATGTGGGGCAATTAGAAGGATCTATATTTATTTAAATCAAGTAAGCCAACTCCTCCCTCTCATTTGGCAATTTGTAAAGTTTTAAGAATAAGATGCGCCGGTTTGTTAAAAATAAACATACTAATTAATTTATATAGTTTGGCAAAGAAAGTAGAAGGGAGTCTTAATAGTAATATAGATACATTGTAAATCATTTTTGAGGTAATAATAATTTTAGGTGCTTCAATACATCCCCACCAATTAAAATGAAGGATTGAACATTTATCTAATTTCTATTTTGTGGTGGTTAACATTTTAGAGCAATTGATTTCAATTGTCCTTTTAATAGAGTTAGCAAAAATAATCCCCAAATATTTTAGTGTTGATGGTGACCACAAGAGGTTTGTATTTGCTATCAATGTTGAATTGCATAAAATATTTAAAGGAAAAAAATTCTGATATTGACATTTAAAGAATAACCAGAGATATCTGCATACTTTTGAATAATATCAAGAATAATAGGTAGAGATAAAACAGGGTCATTTATATATAACAGAACACCATCAGCATGAGCAGAAACTTTAAAACAGTACGAGTATATTGCTGATTAATTGAGAAAGAGCATGAGGGCTTCAATGGCAATAAGAAATATTAGGGGGATAGTGGACATCCTTGCAGCGTACCTCTGTATAAATTAAATGGAGTAGAGAAGGTTTCATTGATAAAAATGGAAGCAGATGGTGCTGAGTATAATGCTTCAATTCTTTTTAATGAGGTAGGTTGAAAATGAAAGGTTTCTAGTGTTTTAAATAAAAATTCCAATTCACTCTATCAAATGCTTTTTCCACATCAAAGGCCAAAAGGCCACCCAGATATTTGAGGTCATTAGCAGACGAAAAATATGGCAAAACAGACGAGTGCTTTGTGTTGCTAATCTACCTTTCATAAATTCTGTTTGGCCTGGCTGGATAATTGAGGTAAGTAGAGGTGTTAGTCTGTTAGCTAAGATTTTGGCATATATTTTGCAATTTTGGTTAATAAGGGATATCATCTGATAATTAGGAACCAAAGTACGGTCTTTATTAAGTTTTTGAAAGGACAATGATAGTGGCTTCATTAAAAAGATCCACCCATTTTGGAGGTATTTTGAAAATCCGTGAACCTCGAAAGTAGAATGGGAGAGAGTTAGGACTGACAGCATTCTTAGAATTCAGCTGGGATACTATTTGGAATGGGTGACCTGTTGGAGTTTAATGATTTGATGGCAATGTTAATTTCTTGAATATCAATAGGGTTTTCTAAAGTGAGTCTATCTGTGTCAGAGATTTGGGGTAACTGGTGGTTTTTAAGGACTTTATTAATGACAACATCTTGGAGGACTGTAGGCTTATGATGTAAAGATGTATAAAAAGATACATACTCCTTTGATATCTCATCTCTAGTAAGAAGTAAGCTACCATCTTGCCTTTTAATGGCTGCTATTTGAGTTTTTTCTTTTTTAATACGTAGGTAGTTGGCTAAGACTCAACCAGATTATTTTGAGTTCAAGTGAAAGTTTGATTTTTCTTTTGAGATAAGTAACCTGGCTCTTTTAATCAACAAATTGTTATATTCACATTTGAGCTTCTGAAGTTTAGATTTGTATTTATTATCTCATAAAGAGATAAAAAGCATTTCAAGATCAACTACCTGTTTCTCTAATGTGGAAAGGTGCATATAATAAGCTTTATTTTCATGAGCCACAATAGATATTGTAGATCCTCGAATAAATGGTTTGAATGCATGCCAATGGATAATTTTAGAAGTATCTTCAGGATTATTTTTCAGAAAGCATTCATTTATGGCAGATGCCAATTTTTTGGAATTAATTAGATTGAGAATTATATCAGAGTACATGCTCTATATGTGTTTGGTAGGGTAGGACTCTATTAGAGTCAGGAGAAGGTCTCAAATGGTAATAGGTTGTATATTGGAGTCAGTATTCATGTGGCTTAAGCGGCCGTAGGACAGGAGGTAGTCTATCCTAGAGAAAGTTTAGTGCACATTAGAAAAGAAGGTACATTCTTTATCTGTAGGATGTGATAGTCTCCAAAAATCAATTAGCTTAGTGGCAGAAAAAAATGATTTCAAAAGGTGATAAGATTTAGTTGGCTGGAATTTTAATGTAGAGGAGCGGTCCAGTACCGGGTCACAAATAAGATTAAAATTACCCCGCACGACAAGGGGAGCATTATCTAATTTTATTATTTCAGTAGTAATATTTTTCCCAAAAAAAGGGTCTTCTAGTCTGGGAGCGTAGATGTTAGCAACATTTTAAATGGGTTTTTCCACCTTAGCTTGTGAATAGACAATCATGATGGTGAGTTAGTAGTTGTGTATGAGATTTCCATGAGAAGAGCATAGCTACACCATTTTTGCGTCCTGGGGCAGGAGATGAAACTATATCTTCTACTCAGCTCTTAGATATTGAATTTTAAGATTGTATCATCAATTTGAGTTTCTTGTAAAAAACAAACATCAGCATTGCATTTTCTTAATTTTTCTAGAACTTTACGCCTTTTGACTGGATGTTGTAAACCCTTAGCATTCAGACAACAATTTGTTTTTGTTGATGAGCCATAGTACGTTATAGAGAGATAGAAAATCTCAGAAAAATTAAGGATAGAAAAAGGAAGTAGCCCATATAAAATAAGACAAAAGATGACAGATAACATACATGAAGGTTATCGACCAAGACCTCATATCAACTGGAACAATAGACACGGAGGTATGAGGCAAGATAAGACACAATGCATGTACCTGTTTAATATAACGTTGAATATAGAGGGGTAATAAAATTCACCCAGCAGAATTTGAAGGCTGTGAATCCATAAAAAATAGGATCATTTTGGTTCAAGGATTGTATGAAGTCTAAGGGGGATGAGATGGATTTAGAAACATAATTTTTCCATAACTATAAGGGTCAAAAAGACCATATTTATATCCAACATCTCCTAGTCTTGGTCGTAACTCTGAAAATTGTCGACACATTTTCACTGTCTCTTTTGTCTCTTTTGCAAAATCTTGGTGAATGAAGACTTTATTACCCTGAATAAGAAGGTTTGGGATTTCTTGTGCAGCCTTTCTGATAAGAAGATGATGATGTCTCAGAACTTTAAATATAATTCGTCTTGCTTTAGTTTGATGAGGCTTGCGATGAGAAGGAATACACTGGGCTTTGTCAATTTCAAATCGTTCTGGAAATTTAATATTGAGCAGCTTAGGTAATGTAGATTCCAAGAAGAGACGGCAACTTTGGCCATCCATATTCTCTGGGACATTAAAGATTTGTAAATTGTGGGGGGCGTGAATTAACCACACTGCAAGATGGCCGCTTGCTAAGCGCCCTCTGCCTGCCGCGAGACAATCCTGTCAAAATTTGCACAAATGGAGGGCCATCGGGGTGTGTAAATAGCGCCTGGGCTTTGCCTATGAGGTCACACTTCGAGGAGGCCGTCTGCCGTGGCTGAAAACCGCTTTTGCGGTGTACAGGGTACCCCGGACGATCGTGGCCTATCCAGAAGTGATCGGAACCCCATACTTGATGTGCGGTGGCTGGACGGATGGAGGCCTGTGGTATCCTGTAGCCTGGTCCCCTGTGTGCTGATGACGTGTGGGGGCACTGGCTCTGCCCCTCCGTGGGGACACCGGCTAGAACCCTGGAGATGCGAACAAGCCGAGCCGCCATTGTTACATCAGGCGACATCCCGCGTGCAGACCGGGAGACTCCGCCGGAGGGCCTGCGGCGCAGCGGGGCTTCACCCGGACAGCGAGGTGAGCACGAGACTCCTTCTGTGTCTCACCTTTCACTGGCGGTCTCCGAGCTGGGAGACAAGGGGGACCGCTGTGTGCGAGGCGAGCCACCATTTTAGAACCAGGCAGCCCGGTTCAGAGAGTCTATATTGCTTTCTTTTGGCTTTAATCCCCCGCATGTTCTCAATATTCTTTTGAAAATATGGTCTCTGTTACTCCAAATCCATTCCCCTAATGAATAGGTTTTTTCATTGACACTGGACATCACACATTTTTTGCCATCCATTTTACTTTCCGTATAGTATGCCTTGGAGTTAAAGCAATATTCTCACTTTGCAATATATAATATATTTATTCATTTGAGAGCTTTATATAGGGCAAACCTGGCCCAAGGTTATCAGAGCACTTTACTCTATACAACAACATTTTCTACCCATATTGGTGGTTTACGTAGTCTGAGACGTTACAAAGCATGTTTTGTGCATGTGCAAGTTACAGGTTTCATGTATACATTCTAAAAGTAGGAGCTCATCCAATGTGGACATGTGAGAGATCCTTGTCTGTGATACTTGAGTGGTTTGGTAGCCTTTATGAGGCTGGGCAGAGATGCACAGGGTGTCAGGTTGCACTATTAGCTTGTGTGGTTGTTTATTTGTCCAGTTGACTGTTGGTTGAGTTTGCTTGACAATCCAGTGCTTTGACAATTTTCTTGAAGTTTGCTATAGACAGGCTTGTATGCATCTCTGGTGGCAAGAAACTCCTGATTCAGGGTACGTTTCTGAAGAAGGAATGGGTTTTTGCCTTGTCGGGCTGTGTTTGGAAGCAAGAGTGTTTTGCTCTGAATATATGTTTATTTTGCAGCATGAGAAAGACAGGTGTACGGGAGATATGTTTTGTCTTCATTTTCTCTCAGGCAGTCTGAGCCATCTTCTCTCTACATTTAACTCTTTGTTGAACCAAGAGCATGATGGGTCATTCCTCATTCTTTTGAGTTTTAGTCAGGCTACTTGGTTGAGAGTGTCAGACATTGTTAAGTTGTAGTGTGTGGTTGAATCGCGTACTGTATGGTAGTCATGCGGTGGTTGAATATAAATGCTGATTATATCCCCAGTTTGTTAGTGTTGATTTGTTTAGTGTTTCTTGCCCAACTTTTAGTCGGAAGATCTGACCTTTGTGTATTTGGCGGATTGAGGCTAGATGGAAGAGGACGATGTGGTGGTCTGACCAGCCTACTGGTAGAATGGAGTCAAGTTTTAGTGGCTCATCCTTGGCTATGAGTAGGTGCGCTGTGGTTGCCTTTGAGTGAGTCTGGTTGTTTCAGTTTTATTTCAGGACATTGTTTTCTAGGAAAACTTTTAGGTTTTATATCAGGGTGCTGTTGGTGTTTTCCCAGTGTATGTTAAAGTCCACAAGAAATATGTTTTTGGTTTGATAAGAATACAATGAGCCCAATAACAAAGATTTTGCTGTGACTTTCTCTTCTAGACCTACAAGCATACAACTGAGGTTCAGGAGGAGGCCACAATTACAACTGGCTTACTCCGGAGATTCCGTAGTAAGACATGAGTACCACAAGAGTAACTTATACTGACTTAAACCACATCCGTGAATCGGGCCCTGTGTCTTGGAGATAACAATATCTGTGGTGCATCAATCACATAAACTTTTATTGTCTCCTTTTGAGGACCTACTTGCATTGATAAGACCCTCATTAAATGGGTTACCAAACCAAATGTCAACATCCATTGCTGTCATCATCTTTTTATTCATACAATTGAATATTTTATCTGTACACTGATTGTGCCCCTATAAAATCTGAGAACTCCCCACTGCAATGGTATGCTTTCCACAGAACCGACAATTTCAATATATTTCCTAAATTAAGTACCTTTGGTTTTCTTAAGAAGCTCCACACTATCAACTGTGAAGGTGCAAAAATATTTTTTCAAAATTTAAAATATTGTAAATTTTCACCCTTCATGAATGTTGCAGGATTTTCTGTTTTCCTTTGCCGTTGACCACGCCTAGATTTGTCCTTGCATAAGTAGATAAAGTGCACACAGATACAACCACCTGACTTGCAAAGTGAAATTCATACTTCTTGCTTGTTAGCAAAACAATGCAAAGCTGTAAAATGTATGCAGAAATGTTATCTTCGTCTTTACAATTTGCACACATTTTCTAAGCGCATTAACATTGCTGAGATGTCTATCTCCACAGCACCATTCCTTTTCACTTAAACAAGCATATATGCAAAATCATTGACCTTTTCAACACTTGCACTAATTGGTTAACGAGTGATTTGTCCAAATAGTACTTTTGGGAGCTCCCAAAATTAAATTGCTTTCTTGGCTGAAATTAGGAAATAACAGTCCATCTGTCATCTCTGTTTCTCAGCTACCCTTAATGAATTTTAAATGCTTTTCATGGGCATGATTTTGACACCAATCTTGCCATCATTCTTATCTGTATAGAATGTCATAGACTACACTTCACCATGCTTTCAGACTTTTTGCAGGCTTATAACTGTGAATCATGCAGTAAGTGTAAATCACTATAATTGTAGTCCGAAAAGGTAGCTAATGCTTCAAAAATATCTTGTAGTTCTTCTTTGCAACTACAACAAGTCATTTAAGTTTCTTCCAACCAATATGCTTGTGCTACCTGTCATTCAAAAGAAATGAGCCACCTAATCGAGTTCGAATAAACTTTATTCGGCATATTACAAAACAACCATAAATGAATATACAATACATATACAATACATTAAAATATTGTACAAAATATGTTGATTAAAATACATAAAATGCAGCCCCACATCCCCCCATTATTGTCTTTAATACATAATACTTTTCCTAGATTGGATAGCCCTTCTTATAAAAAAGAGCGACATAATACATACAAGGGGATCTCTCAGTGCAGACAAATAACTCAGTGTAGTTTTATGATCTCTAATATTTTGTGCAAAAATAATTGGTTTGAAATAATAACTCCTAAAATTCTTATAAAAGGTACAGAACAACATAAAGTACTGTGTGCTTTGCCTGGACACACAATCACAAGGGCAGGGAATAATTTCTGTTGGGCGTGTCTTCATCTCAGAGAGGGCAACTAAATGATGAACTGATCCAGCTCGCAGTCTAGTGAGAACATAGCAGTACTGAGTAATAGTTACACAAGACAAATAAAATTGACAGCCTTCCCGTGGATTAAGCGACATATAAAAGTCAACAGCAGATTTATTCAACTCGTCATGCATTCTACGGTAACATCTGTGTTTGAGAAAAGTTGCCTTAATATTATTATCAAGCGATAAAGTAGTTAATGGATCTTGCAGTACAGGCATATTAAACAAAGTGCTAATAAAAGTGTTAATATAAGTGTTAATATAAGTAAGCCAGGGAATATTTCAAACATAATCTAGTTTAAGACAATCTTTAATAATCAGTTTCGTAAGACTTGTTTCCCTTTAGACCAAATTGAAAACCAAAGTAATAGGGGTCTCAATAAAAGCAGGTCCTCCCGATATTGTAAATCAACTTCCTTATGAACAATCAAAGATGAGGCTGAGGCAGGTAGACATAATATATGTTTGAGGAATGTATTTTCTTTTATCTGGATGGGATTACTAGGGGTATAACCCTACGGTCCAGCTCCAAAAGTGGCAGAGGAAACTGCTCTGGCATATATATGTCTACCATCTCCTTTACAGGTCGACTACCCAATTTTTGGGAAAATCTAAAAATCCTATGGCAGATTTTACTCATCTTTGAGTTAACATTTAAAACCTGCTGGGTCCAAACACCTTTACTTGTGAGTAAAATCCCTAAATAACAAAAATAATTTACTCTGGTTATTGGAGAACCCCCAATAAAAAAGGATCTACACTTTTGCACATTTTTCCCACATACCATTGTATAAGTTTTGGTTTTATTAATTACCATCTTCTTTGAATCCTAAAATCTCCAAATGTATTCATCAACTTCTGCAGACCGATGGGGGTCCTAGATAGTAAAACAGCGTCATCGGCATATAACAGCACGGGGACAAAACGGCCAGTGACACTAGGTGCATCGGCCTGCAGAGCCTCTGGGTGCTATCAATCCATTAATGAAAAGTGAAAATAGAATTCCCATGACAGACGTGCTATAAAACAGATAATCTCTACTGGGGCACCAAGGGATATCAGGGTTGACCAAAGAATGGAGTGGTCAACCAAGTCAAACGCACTACTTAGATCAATAAAACATAGATAAAGGTGTCTTGGCTTAGCCCTGGTGTACTTTCCGAATAACAATTGGAAATTCACACATTGTTCAACTGTCCTCAGGCCCTTCCTAAAACCAAATTGCACTTCTGATAAAATTTAATTGTCTCATGCCCATTCCTCTAGTCTCTCCAGTAAGATCTTACTCATTAATTTAACTGATGAGTCTAGGAGAGAAATAGGGCAATAGCTACTCGGATCTGACTTATTACCCTTCTTAAAAATGGGTATGATTGTTGATACGCCCAGGAAGGGGGATCATACATTCCACAGCTGCGTTACATATTCGGGTCAAAATGGGGCCCCATATATCCACGACTGATTTAAATGAGTTGACTGGTACCCCATCAGGGCCAGGTGCTTTCCCAGCTGCACTTTGATTTAAGGCAAGATGAACGTCCTCAAGGGTAATATTTAAAGGGTGGAGATTACTATGTAAAACCTGTTCACAAATGGTAGAGCCGTTATGCAGTAGATTAGGATTAAAAACTGCTGAGAAACGGGTTACACATTATTCACAAGAAACAAAAGAGCTGAGTTCCAGGATTGAATAATTTTTTAAAACGGGGCGTTAACCGTGTCCCAAAAAGTTTGGTGTCCCTCAATTCAGAAGCTATAATTAATTTGGACCAGGCCTCATTCTGTAATAATTTCTTCCTGCTTGCTATAGCCAAATTATAATTTTTCTGTAAAATTTAATAGCCATAGGGTCCCTAGTGGAACAATTTAAGGCTGATTTCAAATTCTGAAGAGCCAGCGTACATGATCTATCAAACCACCCATTATTACCGGATTTCGTAGGTCTCGGACGTAATGTGAGAAGTGAGTTTATTGTACAAGTAAACTGGTTAAAATTAAACGGCAATTTTCCATGATCAACCTCCTCTTCCAGACAATAATCAATCTCGGCTAGATTCTTATTTACAACTTCGCTAAGGATTCTACCAGGCTGTGTTCCTGTCCACCCCATTAGGCCTCACGAGGGCTATATTAACTGCACATAAGGATTCTCCAGTATTGATAGCCCAAAAGAAAAAAGGTAGAACTACTGGATTATGATCACTAATAGCTGTTGGTATAATGTTAGGAGTACAGACTAAATCATGAGCTTAGTTGGAGATCAAAACATGATCGATAATGGTGTGAGTATTCCTGCCAGTGAAAGAGGATATCTGCTCCCCATCGGCTATGTGTTTAAAATCTAACAGAACAAGGTCATATTTAAAAATTAATTAATTTAAAGCATTCCCATAATCATTATGGGAAAAGTGTGAAATGCCATATCAATCAGTGGAAGAAAGACCACAAATCTGTTTTGCAGGAAGGGCACATGCCTGGGTATTAAAATCACCTGCCCATATAAGGATAATGTTTGAATTAATAGGGCACAGAAAAATCAAGATATGGGGTACCAATGGGATTAGGCAATTCAGCTGTTGTAGCATGTAAAATAGCTCCATATTTGTCTCTAGGACAAAAAAGAGAAACCCCCATATAACTAAGTCAATTGTTATCTTGTAGCAAACTCCAAACCTGAAATCTGTTCGACAGATCTATAGGTGAAGTACGTGGGGGCTTACACCCAGACGTCGTTTGGTTGATCAAATTACCATTGCACAATAAAACAGTACCTCTTAGATGCCAATAGAAAAACCCAAATGGTAATAAAGCAATGTTCTTAGCAGATGGTGCAATTGGCATTGATCTTGATAGAACCTCTTCTGCAAATCTGGTATGCTTAAAATTGATAACAATACAGTCCCCCTTGTAAACTTTCCTTAGAGGGCCAATTCATCCCACTCACCTAGTCAACAACATTTGGTCAGCCTTACTTACGGGGAATATGTGTTTTGAATGCAACCAATTAGTAACCTTATTCTTCAACAGTTCTGGTGGTTCATATGTACCAAAAGACAAAGCATGGACATTAATCAAAACTACCACATAAGGACAACATGCTGGTGGTAAATATTTGGTTGCATAAGCCCTCACAACTATTTCTCTCTTGAGGCAGTGGCAACATCTGATTAAAGGAAGGGGCTTCCTTAGGTTGATAACCATTAGCCGCAGTCAGTGACTTAACTGGTAGTTGTGTACTATTCATAGTGCTCTGCCTAGCAGCACCATTATGACTATTGGCACTAATGACTACACTTGTACCAGAACCTAAACCAGTATCCTGGGGGGGTCTAGTACACGTCGGGAGTGTGGCGAATGAACGTCTACAATATCATTACGGTTGCCCCTTTGTTTAAGCAACAGTTTTTCAATGTTCCCCAGTCGCTCTGTGATAGGCAGTAACAAGTCATGCATCAGTCCCCTGACACTATCAAGTAGCTTCTCTTGGAAAATAACCAAAGTCTCCATAGTAGTCAAGTTAGAGGTTATATGTGCAAGTGCAGGTCAAACAGTGTCTTCTATAACATTGATAACAGGTTGGGGCAGTTGAAGGGAGTCCCTTTTTTCTCCCTTGATGCCTTTTCCTCTTGGCCAGAGGGGGTCTTTCTGGAGGGGATTCTGAAAGATAAGAGCCATCCTGCCTTTGTTCGCTGTTGGCCGCCTTCTGAGAAACATCTGATGAGGCTTCGGGGGGGCTCACCAATTAAACACGCAGTCTCCTTGGGAAGCCATATGACTGACTCCTGAATTAATGGGGTGCTAGGAGTAGAGGTCAAAGTTGTTGTGACCGATAAGCGTCTTTCAACACACGCTATTTCTTTATCTTTGACCCCAACTGCTTTCCTAATAAAGCCATCTAGAGTGGTATCACCAGGCCTGACTGGGGTGAGGGCTTTTCGTTTAACCAATATTCTAAAAATAAAAAATAAAAAACTAAGCAAAGGCCTCACTTCTAAACAGAGCACAAAAAGCTGCACAGTACCTTAAAAAGGCGACTCTGTAGTATATGGCCGAGAGGGGTGGCCCAGCTCGGCCTCATCCAGCTGCTGACGGGCACAGACGGGCCCGCCCACGTGAGCCCCATACTGCGGGAGAAATTGAGTGCTTTTATGGTGATGGGAGGGATGTCCCTGCCTCCCGCGCTGCCTGGAATGCTGGGAGATCGAGTTCCACCCCAGCTAGCCGAAGAAGCAGGTAAGCAAAATGGGCCTTGGACGGCCCGACTCTGCACACTCGCGCTGCAGGAGAGGTCGAGTGCATTTATGGTGACGGGAGGGCTGTCCCTGTCTCCTGCACCGCCTGGAATGCTTGGGTATGAGTCCCACCCCAGACAGCCGAAGAAGCAGATAAGTAAAATGGGCCACAAACGGCCTGACTTTGCACACCTAATCAATCACTCTTCTGGTTCCTTGGGTAATATCTAATAACTTAATTCATTCAGTTTGTGTAACACAACCCTGAGGAAACATTACTTGAAATTATTCATAAAAGCATCATATTGCTGTAACAATGGATTACCAGATTGCAGCATTAGCACCACTGATTTTCTGAAGTTACTGTGGCATCTCTCTGAGGAAACATTTTGGGAAATTGTTTCAAGAAAAAAAATAATCATATTGTTACAAAAGTGCATTACCAGGTTGTTGACTGCCACTTTCCATACCAATGCTTCTTCGCTAAAGTTAGATATAATGTAAATGAACATAGGGCCTAATTCACAATGATAAACTTACACTTTTGAATACGTTTTCTATTTTGGTATTCAAAAACTACAAGCTTAATTTTACTAATAGTAATTTTACACTTGCGGAAACTCCGCACTCATGGTGGAGATTCCACCCATAAAAAGAATGGACTGTGTGCCTTGCTTCCTTCATCTGCGCATGTGTTGGGGGTTCATAATGATTTCAAACTTGAGTGTCAATGTTGTATTAAGATAGTCAAAAAACATTACATGGAAAATCATTCACCTTAGCAGAAGTCATCAAAATAATAGGATTCATTGCTCTTTACTTAAAACTACCAAAAGGGTGAACATTTTGTTCTTCATTTAAATGAGATATAAATAAATTGTACATTCAAATCATGGTAAAAATAGAGTACATAAAACTATTCTCCTGGCTGGCATTTAAATTGAAAAAAAAGAGATTTAGCAAGACCTCTAAACTTACCAGACTTTTCAAAGTCATCTAGAAGACATTCATTTTAATAGGAGTCGACTGTTGTAACAAAATGAAGCTTTTTCTTTGCAGTCTATGATTTCATCGGACCTCGGTGACAGCAGACAGGACAACGTGCAGGCTTTTGAAGTGTGCCCAATCTGCGGAAGGACCTCTAAACTTTGGAGTGCCACAGAAGGATTGAGAGCACAAGTAATAACATACAGATAATCAATGTATTTGAAAAGCTCTATGCCAGCCTGGGGAACCAGGTAGCTTTGCCAGCGAATGTGCCATATAGCAGGACATGCAACAATAATGTTAGGGCGACAGAGCAGACTGCTCCTTAACTAGCAATAGTTAAACAACTTCCGTTGAGCCACTGACAGCTGATTCCAGGAAAATAACTCCCCCCTTAAGTAGTGTGTAGGTAGTTGTCAATGGGTCGAATATCTCACAGAAGGAATGCTCTAATACAAGGGCCTCCTCCCGTCCTTTTTCCGATAGGCTGGAGCATACATGGGAGGGGGTGGGACTTTAAGGCCTTTTAGGGAATCCCCCTAAACAGATATGCCTTTCTAATGTGTTACCTTCTAAGGGGGTACCATTAGTGTAGTTGACCCTTCAGTTGCCATCGGCAGCATCACCCTATGTCTGTGTTTTAGTAAATGTGCCTGGTTTGAAAAATGGAGTAGTGGAAAGCTATAGTGAAATTAAAAACAAAGTTGTTCACTTGCTTGCGAGCCAACAGTTTTTTTTACATTCCTTTCTGTTTAATGAGATCATCATGGTTCGTAGGGTGAGCTGTATTGGGGAATCAGAAAAAAGGATCACTGGTGACTGCATTGTGATCAATTTTAGGAATCCCAGGAGGGTGGAACAGATTTTGTATCATCCCACGAGCGACTCCTTAAGGGGGACGGGGATTGTAATTCATCCATTGGGATTCTTCTATCCTCCAAGAAAACTTATTAGGGGCCCCGGTACACTGGAGGGATTATAGATCAAACTCTTGACTAGAAACCCATGGCATCTGTGATTCCAGAAAGAAGAAGCCAGTGTACGAAATTCTGCTTGCTGTGCAGTTTTTGGGTGCCAGCTACCACTACTTGCAATCCCCTCTATGTATCACCCATATGAGAACCCCTCAGGGTCCCCGCAGTCCAGAGGTGCTACAACAACTGTGACAAACAGAAGACCCCACTCTCAACACAGTGCAGCATGCAGCAACACACTGAACATTAGCGATAGGGGACATTTTTCCCTTGCAACACTTCTTGAACTAAAATAAGCTGTGATTTTGACTTAGTTCTGGGCACAAACATGAACATTTGATATTCATGTAGAACCTTTTGGTGAACTCCTCAAAGGTACTACTGTCTCCTTCCACCAATACACAAATTACGCTCAGGTCTATCTCAAACTAGATTTCTTGAATTCATCATCAAGTTAAGATGCTCACTTCAGTACATCCACAAATGGATGGAGCACACACATCTCATATGTAATCAGCAGAAAACTGAATTTCTCTTTACCCCTTCACCTGACCCTGGTACTGAAGTCTGTCTTGAATTCCTAATATTGGCAGATGTCACCCCACAATTGATCACCTCTGCTAAATCTCCTACTTGACTATGACCTTACTCTTAAATGCCACATCCAAGCCATGACTCTGGAAATATATTGGATGGACTACTTTTGTCTGGACTGCACCATCTCCCTCCTTATTGGCCTACCAAAAAGTAGACTAGCACCTCACAGAGCAGTGGTACCTGACTCAGACAAATTCTTCATTAGTAAAACAAAAACAGGGACACATCATCCCTGCACTTGTCTGACTTAAATGGCTTCCTTTCTATAGCATGAGAACTGCCTATATTACCTTAAAATCCCTGAACCACTAAACTCCAAAATATCTTGCCAAGAAACATTTGTTTTGTGGAGGCTCCCACTTACTGTACTGCAAAAACTGAATATCACTATCCACCCCTTACTGGAGGTAAAAATCACACACATCCTTTTTCAATACATTTTATTGAATCATGAGTTATAAATCTAGGAACATTACATTATCAGATTAAAAGGGTAACATACAATAATGCAGAAGATATACTAAAAATAAGTTGTCACAAGTAAAAGGAAAGAACACTGAGAATGCAATGTAAAATCAAAGATTGTAGCTTTAGGATAAGAGGAAAAAAGAAAGAAGAAAGAAAGGGAGAAGGGAAAAAAAAAAATGAAAGGTAATTACAAATGGCCTTGATGGAATAAAAAGGTAGAATCAATAAACATTGGATAGTAAATTTGACAACATTTTTAAAACATATATGAACTGTATGCAAAACGTTTGCATAGATAACTTGTAAGAAAATGTGTCTTAAAGGAGTATACAATCAGGTAGACAAAGGCACATGTCTCTTTGCAGAACAAGATAAGTAAGTAGTAAGTGGCATCCATAACTGGGTACATTTGACAGATAACTGTACTGAATCTGGCCTTCTTGCTGTCTAGCCTGTAATGGTAACAAACTAAATTCCACCAAGTCAGAAGAGTAAGCTTGTCAGTTGATTTCCAGTTGGTGATGAAAATAGAACAATAACCATAGACAGCAGTATGTCAAGTAGTTTACCAAGTGTCTTGTTCGAGCTCCAAAGGGCATGAGCACTACCGAAGAAAAATAGACTATATGTAAAGGGTGCATGAAGTGGAATAATATCATTAATGCGTAGCCATACTGAGAGCCAGAATGGAGAAAGAGTTGGACATGAAAAAAACATATGGAAGTCTGTACCTGATTGAGTATGACAGCGCCAGCAAGTGTCATGTTGTGTAAGTTTAAATTTAAAGAGGCAAGCAGGAGTAAAGAAAAGTTGGTTGTAAAAAAAGTATAGTGCTTGCGTTAGGCTAGCAGTGCGAGCAGTGGAGTGAATTTCCATCCAAATTTTATCCCACGTATCAATAGGCCAAGAGATGCCAAGATCAGCCTCCCATAGTGTCTCAATATGTGTCTTGGTTTTGTTAAGGAGAGGTGTGGTCATAAGCTTATATATGTGGGCTGCTTTATAATGGATCGTCTTGGCACTAGGGTAAGAAGGGGGCAGGGATGAGCTATGTCTGAAGGGAATTGTTGTGAAATAGTTTTGTGAATCAAATTGCAAAGTTCATGATATTTGGAGTGCATACGGGAATTTAGGTTGTACATGGAAGATAGTTCTGAAAAGGGAATAGGAGACCCTGATCAGTAAGATGCCTTTGTTCAGCCAGGTCTTCCAGAATAAAGTTCTTCCTCTTTTAAAAAAAATGTATTTTACCAAATGGGACTGTTAAAGAATTGATCAATGGGAGATAAAGTGAAAACATAATATGATTTGGAAAGGGTACACACATGAGAAATGGTGTTAGGAAGACAATATTTAGGAGGGTTGCACATAAAATATATGATTGTATGAAAATGGTACTATCATAGCTTGTTCCAAAGAGAACCCTAGCTTCAGAGGGATGTCGGTCAATGGTGACAGATAAGGTTTGAGTTGTTTGATGCCAACGGCTTTGTGATAATTGACCGGGTCAGGGAAATTAACATCCCCACTAGATTTCGGAAACTTTAACCTTGATAATGCGACTCTTCGAGGTTTACCATGCCAAGGAATTTGGAAATAATTTTTTGAATTGTGGCAAAAAGGCTTTTAGATAAACGAACAGGGAGCATCATAAGATGAAAATTGATCACAGGGAGAAACATAATTTTTTGTTTAATTTATAGCCTGATACTGCAGAATAGAGAGCAAGTTCATGAAGGAAAGCAGGAAGATATCTTTCAGGATGGGACATAAAAAGAAGACTGTCATCTGCGTAGGCTGTGCATTTGCTATAGGTATCATGAATTGTGAAGCCGCTAAAATTTGCAGAGATTTTCAATTGGTGAAGAAAAGGTTCTAGTGCTAAAACAAATAGTAAAAGTGATAAAGGGCACCATTGACATATGCCTCTTCATAGAGGAAGTAAAGAGATCTTATACCATTAACAAGCACTGAAGATTGAGGGGAAGAAAAAGCAACAAGATAGTTGAAGGAAGTTTGGTCTAATATTATGCCATTGCAAGGTTTTCGCTACGAAATCCCAAATAACCCTATCAAAGGCTTTTTTGCATCAAGGGATAATGCTGCTAGGGACTCCTGTATCTTGTGAGCTTTATTAATGATATCTAAGAAGGTCTGAGGGCTGTCTGCTATGTTTCTGTTGGTAAAAAAGCCGGATTGCTCAATGAGATTAGGCATAAAAGGAAGTAGACACAAGGCTAAATCTTTGGCAACAAATGTGCAATCCGTGTTAACTAAGGAAATGGGTCTGCCATTTTTACATTGAGTCAAGTCACTGTCCTTCTTGGTAATTAAGCAAATGGTAGCCTACAAAAAAGAGCCAGAAGTGCAATTGGAATTGATGAAGTAGGTAAAGAGCTTGAAGCATTTAGGATTTAAAAACGGAGCAAAAGAAAGATATAATTGTACCTTGAAGCCATTGGTGCCAGGGGCCTTACATTTTGGAAAAGATTGGACAGCTGAGTATATTTCTTCAATTTTAAGTGACTGTTCCAGGACGGAAAGATCTGGGGATGGTGTAGTCTTTGGTTTAAGATTGGAGAAATACGCAGCGAGAGACATCTCTGATGGTATGTGTTCTGGAGAATATAGGTCCTTGTAGTAAGAGACAAAAGATGCCACAAATCCCGATCCCTGAACATCTGTTTTCAGCTTTGAGCAGTGATGGATTTGATTGCTGATTTTTCCTGTCTGCCTTTTAAGTAACGGGCAAGGAGCAAACCAGCTTTATTATTGCCCCCATAATACTTGCCATTAATTTTAAGAAGAGTGCCACAAGCCTGCTCAGTATAAAAATTGTTAACCTCGATCTTAGCAGTAATTAAGGTCAGACTTGTTACTTTTACTAGTACAGTACTTATGTTCTAGAGATTTATTATGAGACAAAATAGAAGCAGATTTCTGCTGACTGTTATTTTTCTTGGAATGAAGGAAACCTACTATAAAACCTCTCGAAGAAGCCTTAAAGCATCCCAGAATGAAGGAAATGGTGGCTTATCATTGTCGTTAAAATGAAAGAATTCATTGATGAAGGCAGTATAGGATTTGAGGAAAACAGTGTAAAAGAATAATGAATTATTAAATCTCCAAGAAGATTTGTTTGGTTTACTGGAAAGAATATCATGATCAGTTAATACTAGAGCATGATCTGAGATTATTATAGATCCTATATCCAAATTCATTATATGTTCCATTAAACGTTAACTCAAAAGAAATATAATCCAAGCACGATTGAGATTGATGTTTAGAAGAATAGAATGAATATTCTAATAGATCAGGATTAGATAGCCGCCATGAATTGCGGAGTGAGTGCTGGGAAACTTGGGTTTTGAAGGCCTTGTGTGAGTTATGGGGGACAAAGTGGGAATTAGAGCGTCTTTCTAAAAGGGGATCCCAAACTTGATTAAAGCCTCCTTCGATTAGCAAGTTGTCAAAAACATGCTCTCAGAGGGTATGTGATATGTTCTTCCAGAAATTGGAATCTGGGTGCGTAAGACCATATAAATTGAATATTGAGAGTTTGAGGTCCCCAATTGTAAGTGTAACTACTAACCATCTTCCCTCTGAGTCGTTATGTTGAGAATGTATGATGAGACGTAAAGATTTGTGGCATAGAAATATAACTCAATTTTTGTTAGTTTGGGAGTAGGACACAAAAACATCACAAACCCACAAATTCTTTAGTTTAGCTGCTTCTAGGTCACCGAGATGAGTTTCCTCTAACAATGCAATATAACATTTCAAACGAGCCAGATGCGATAAGGCACACTGATATTTAACAGGATTTTTAAGCCCCTTTACATTTCAAGAAACTGTATTAAGTTGCATTGAATTAGAAAAATATATACCGTTGTCGATTAAGTAAATTTGCAAAGCATAACTTTCAGGAAAAAGGAAATAGAAAAGGAGAAAGAGAGTAGAAGCATAGAGCAAAGAGAGTAATAAAGGCACACGACCTATTAAAGATAGGATATACATAAATATGGCATCACAAGGACCAAAGTTGGCAGATGCAGGAGAAGAAGAAAAGAAAGACAAAAAATAGCCGGACTGAAAAAAGGGAGAGGGAACATTTGGAAAATAATTAATCACTAGCATTAAGAAAATAACCATCAATAAACATTATCATGTACACTAGGAATATCCATAAGAGAATATAAAAATGGAAGTAGGAAAAAAAGAGAATGGTGCAAGTTAAAAACCAAAAACCTAATTCAAGAACAAGAAAATTGAACATGTGAAGTTTGAAACATGAGAAGACTCAGGTTATAGATGATTCCCCCACATTCATGAGGTCCGACTTATGAAAGTTAATGAAGGACTTCAAGTCTACTGGTTCTTGAATAAGCCTGGGCGTAGTTCGCGAAGTAGCGCTACGCGAAGCTACGCAAAGTGCAGTTCGCACTACGCGAGCTACACGTAGCACTACGCGAACTGCGTAGTGCACTGTTCGCAATGATTGCACAGTGCCGGATGCTTGTCCGCACTGTGCAATCATTGAAAACGGCATCTTGCACAGTGCGAGCTGTCTTTACTGCCGCTCGAGTAGATTTTTACTCGAGCGGCAGCTTTCTAACGCGGACTGGTAGTTTCTCATCGCGAGCGGTCGCGAGCATACGCGACCACTCGCAATGAGAAACCTGACCTCCCCGCGTTGAGAATCTCGCCGGAGGTTTATTTTCCACGCTCGCGATCAGCAACTTGATGTTGCTGATCGCGAACGAGAAAAAGTCTCGCCGGGATGTCATTTTGCTTGCTCGCGGTCGCCAAATTGACGTTGAGGACCGCGAGCAAGCAAAAATGACCACTGCACTACGCTACGCTACGCGTGTTTGCACTGTGCTACATGCAATTCGCGTTGTGCGAAGTAGCGCAAACTTCGCAAACTACGCGAGCGTAGCGTAGTGCTTTGCCCAGGGTTATTCTTGAATAGTACTTGTCCTTAAAGGTGATTTTAAAGAGAAACAGGTGCAGTAGATCATAGCAGATATTCATAGATCTCAGTTATGTCTAAGATCAAGAAATTGCTTTCGGTGAGATGCAGTCGAAAGGGAGACATCCTGTGTGAAAAATATCCTATGACCTGACCATTGTAGAGATCTGGCCCTCTTAGCAACAGAGAGCACATGCGTTAGTTCCGTAAATTGTAGAAACAGCATGATGACTCCTCTAGGGCAAGTGTTAGTGCCTGGAGATGGGGGTGGGCCAAGACAGTGGGCCCGTTGAATGGATAAAAGAGAGGAAGACTGGATATTTAAAATGGAGGGATCCGCTGATTGTAGAATGTAATCATGTTAGGACCCTCTGAGCCCTCGAGAATTTCAAAGAGGCGAAGATTATTCCTCCTATTCCTGTTTTTCAAATCCTCTGTGTGATGTTTAAGCTGAACAATGTCTTTACTTAATATAAACAAAAAAGCACCAACAACGGCTGACCACAGGTTCAGCACATCAAATCCCCAGTTCTCATAAATAATAAGAGTCCTGTGCAGCCACTTCCAGAGCTTGCCGCAGTTAAGCTCTACTGGAAACCAGAAGCATATTCTTTATACAAATAGGAAGGTGCACCAAGAAACGAGTCACTGTCCTTCAAATATATCCAAATGATGTCATTTTATTAATCTTGATAGTAAAATACGGCAATCAGCCAACGCGTTTCGTTCCACTGAGGGAACTTCATCAGGGCTCCAGGTCTCCTAGCAACAGAGTGAATTAGAAAACAGCTGCAGCGAAGACTGTACTGTGCTTCAGTCAGGTCTTGCTCAGGCTAGCGCCAAGGGCGAGCTCTCGGCACCAGGCCTGGCGCTGCAGCTGTTTTCTAATTCACTCTGTTGCTAGGAGACCTGGAGTCCTGATGAAGTTCCCTCAGTGGAACGAAACGCGTTGGCTGATTGCCGTATTTTACTATCAAGATTAATAAAAGGACATCATTTGGATATATTTGAAGGACAGCGACTCGTTTCTTGGTGCACCTTCCTATTTGTATAAATGTCTTTACTTATCTGGGAAGCAGTAGGAGATATATCCTCAGGGTTGCTCACTCTATGTTCCAGAGTAGAGATACGCTGGTCGTGCAGGATCCATTTTTCTTCAATGCGTTGGAGGGAGGCATTGGTGTCTATTATAAAAGGTCTTAAAGCCCGTAGCTCCTCCATGACACCATCCAGGATTAAAGTAGTGGGTGAGTTAGTAGGCAATTTCAAGGTCCTTTTTTGGTCACTTGACTGAGGCAATGATGGTAGATTTCTTAGGAATAGAGCCAGTTTGCTGAAATTAGGTGGTGCAGTCTCGTAAGAAATCAAAGGTTTTCTCCATGTTGACCAGTGAGTTGGACTTGGTTGGTTTGGTGCACTGGATACAAAGAGAAGAGGCAGGTTTGGAAGGTCTGATTAAAATATAGCATTTTTGCCCTTTTCAAAGCTTCCCCATAAAGATATGCACTCCCAGCTATAAAAAACATGCAAAGTCAATGGCAACCTGGAGGGGAACAATGTATTAATTAATAAAAGTCAAAAGGAAAGCCACCGGAAAAGCGTTGCCTGAAACATAGCAATTAAAACCACCAAGTGAGTGTCGCTAGTGAGTGGGCAATAGAGGATAAGGATATTAAGGAAAGTGCAGGAGCTCAAAGAAGGACACTGTGTTAATTAAATTTTATACATCAACAGGCACATATCTCCAAAAGTTAATGACTCAGTCCTTAGAGAATCTGCTCACCGTGAGGAAATGAAAATTCCCATAGTATCCTCCAAATAATCTTGTGAAAGCCTTCCGAAGTTGCTGTCAGAAATAAATCTCAGATTGGGACCGTCGAGAGCATTCTAAGGCAGGTGCAGGAATTTATGGACTGTTCAGGGTGAGGGGAAATTACCTCATATGCACGGAGGTCGCCAAGATGTGCGTCTTGTAGAGATTATAGAGGCATGTCAGACCACATGCAAATTAAGAATAAATGCATATTCTTGCAGCGGCTGACTTCCGGTATAAATGCATCAGAAGAAGGGCCATTGGAGATGCTCTTTCCCATCCCGTTTCTCTGAAATGCTGTTGGAGCTACGCAGAGCTCTACAGAGCTGGGCCCATCTTGTTCGGTGTCCAGCACACACACATCCTTTTGTGGCAACATTCCAAGAGTGTGAAATGCTGTCCCTCTCCACCTTATAAACACCCCCCCTTTTCAGAGTCTCAAATTCCTTCTCAGCAACCTGCTATTTGAGGTGCACTTGCCACTGTCTCTGTGAACCCTATGTGTTCTTAGATAATTACAACTTTGAGTCCATTCACCCAATTATTTTCCTTCATATTTAATTCCTTTTGATGATTGACATCCTTAAAAACACTGAGCTCCTAGGTTCTATGATTTACTACTGCCAGTTGCTTACCCTTCACTTTTAACCTGTGAGTCCTTCCTTGCTCACAAACCTCCACTTCTATGACTAATAATGGCATATGCCAATAGCTGCCATATATGAGTTTGAATCATTTACTAAAACATTTCTTCCATCTGAACTAAACCATAATAGCTCACAGGCAGAAAGTGAAATATGCAGCAAAGCATTAAGGGCCACATGTATCAAGCCATTTTCCGTTCACAAATGGGCTGATTCGCAGAATCAGCCCGTTCGCAAACAGAAAAAGGCCATTTCTAATGTATCAAAGGCTTGACATTCGCAATTTAGGCAATCGCAAATTTTTGCGATTACCTAAATTGCGAATGCAAATAGGGAATTGCAATTTGCGTTTCCCTAATGCACATGCAGGATGCCTTTCCTAAATGTGAATAGTGCATTTAGGAAACACTAATTACCATCAACTTCAAGTTGATGGTAACCATGTGCATACTTTGAAAAATGCACAAAAATGCATTTTTCAAAGTGCCATGTAGCGCACACATGCCCGTAGGGCATGTGTGTGCTTTACATGTGCACACTTTCTTTTTTAGGGTGATTCGGGGGGAGGGACCTTAGGCTGCCAGGCACCCATGGCTTTGCATTCGCTAATTGCGATTACCAATTTGGTAATCGCAAATTAGCAAATGCAAAACCATTAATTCCTATGGGCATTTAGGCCCATAGGAATGAATGGAGTCATATTACCTAATAGCGATTCGCTATATCCCGAATTGCTACTAGGTAATGTTGAGGAATCGCATTCCTACATGCACTGCATTTTGCGATTCCAAAATAGCGATTCGGTAAAAATCTCTATTTTAGAATCACAAAATGTATGCTTGATGCATATGCCCCTTAGTCTCAGGAGAAATTCTAGACCTGATGTAAGCCATTTGTAATAAATGAGGGGTTCAGATATTTTATCCTCTGTAACTTATACTCTGGACAAAGGAGCATTATGCGAGCCAGTTCGTAAGTTCTATGCAAAGAATAGTTACATTTTGCTAGAATATTATCCTCAACTAGTTTATGTCGATTGAGTTGCACCACGATCCTGAATAATAAAAATTCACAACCCAGGCTGCTTTTAAGTGCATTCAGCAAGTAGTCTGCTACACCTGGAACATCCTTAGCATTATAAAATTAAAGCAGATATTTTTTATTCTCAATATATAACCTATATGCTATGAATGACAACTCAATTGCCTTTGGCTTTAGCTGCCTCTTTATTAGTGGAGAGATAAGCCCTTTAGGATTGCCACTGAAGCAAAGAGCAAGCTATGCCTTGACCATGAGGCTGCCACGTGTCTTTGATTTGGCAAATACCAATCCCACCTACTATACTTAAAGGTTCGCTCACTCTATGTATAGATTCCAGGAAAGTGAATGAAACCTAAGCTCTCTGGAGATAAGGGGGGTAAAGGAGAGAGAGAGAAAACACCCTCTCCAGCAGGTTGGTTGGTGGAAGACCGGGACTGGACTTGTTGGACCACAGGGTGGCACAAGATCACACATCACAGGAATGAAACTCAACTTATCTCTCAATAGAGGAGAAAGTACACAGTTAGTATGAGCCCACAAACAGCAAATCACTCTGAGCAGAAACACTCATAGCAATTATGATCTCACCCAGTGCAGCAAGGAGTTACACTGTGTCAAGCGCCCAGGCACACCACGAAACTTGCAGAGAACAGAAAGAAGAGTAGGACTCTGCAGAACCAGTGAAGCCCAATTGTTCTTACAGCAAGAGAAGATCAGAAGACAAAAGTGGGGGAGGTGGTAGCACCGCAGGGACCAAGAGAAAACTGAGGTGGGAACAAAACAACAAAAGTGCAGGAAGAGATGTCAGGTGTGAACAACTGTAAAAGCAAAAGAGCTATAGCAACTGCTGTTTCCAGCCCCCGTTTAACGTCGGAAAAATATTTATAGTGCTTTTCCTAGATGGACCTGGAAGGACCCTTGAATGATACTTACTCTATAGTGGCTGGTGCAGCATGATGCTGATATAGCTCTAGAAGTGTTTGTTCTGCATGATTGTAGTTTTCATTGCCCTGTTCTGCATCGCTTTCAGGTGAGCAGTTTCCTGGGTCTTTTATGATATGTTATTCTTGGAGATCTGACAAAGGCCTTAAGACTTTGTTTTGTCCTGCAGGCAAAATGTGTCTCATGCATGCATAAGCCCTGTAGACCATCTTTAGTTAGTGAATGGTTAGCATGCCTCGCTAATAATGAAAGAAGTATTACACTAGTTACCTCATTCAATAGGGACAAAGAGCACAAACCCAATTCAAAGCGAAGTGCCTACTCTTCGAAGTGCAGGCTAGTCAAATGTTGTAAAATCCTTAAGAAACAATGCCTGATAGCCATAAGTAGAGACAGGGGCTACTTTTTCTAGCCAGGCCTTCAATGAACTCTCTGAGTAGGCCCATAAGTGTAGAGAGTCACCTGGATAATTCTTATTGAGCATAATTGGTTTGTGTCAAACTAATAGTAAACACAACTTCCATGTTCTTGTACATTTTAACATTATCCGATATAGAACCATTCATTTTCCACATAAATGGCAATTTATATTTACCAAGCTGCATTCCCTTTGTTTTGGTTATGTTAATAAATAATCTATCCACTGCACAATACTTTTCTTATGCCTGACGAGTGAATAGTGAAAAACAACAAAATACTCAGTATAAGAAAATGAGTTTACCTGTGCACCATGTAATACTGACGAATTACTATTGGGCAAGTACACAGCGGTCCATAAGACCATTGTTTAGTGCCACCCTTGGCAATCACTCAAGGTCAAAATTAACCTGTGTCCAGTATCCATGTGAAGAACCACTAATAATTTTAGTAAGTCATTAGGGAAGGCTCTCTTGGCAACTTTCGACCAAAGCAGCTGACAGCCCGCCACATCCAAAGAAGTACAAAAATACAGGAAACAAATGTTTACTACTATTGTACAAATTGTTTTGTGAATAATATAGTTCATTGCAAAGGCCCTGCCTGTTCTTTAGGCATTAGGCCACACTTCCACTTCCTGCAATAACAAAGGACATTTTTTCAAGGAAACATTTGAGAGATTAGGAGGTAGGCTGGTAGAACTTCAACTTTCCTTTTTTGAAAATGTGCATTATTAAAGAGGCCTTCCAAGCTGATGGAAAAAAACAGGTAGTTCTTACATTGACAGATAAAATTTGCACACAACCTTGGAACTTTTTTGTATATGACATTTGATATTCAATTAGGTCCAGATGCCTTATTCATCATTGTTTTATGTATAACCTTCACAAGCTATTTGGTACTGATTGAGGAAAACTCCTTAGGCCAATGTAATATTGTATCATTATCATTTATGATGGTAGTGGATGGCACAAACTATTCACTGAGATTTGATTTCCATTGAAAATGTGTTATTTGGGGCTCTAGGCAATCCCCAAACTTAGTGAAACCTTCAGCCACAATTTTCCAATACTTCTTTGGATCCTTCTTTTGGATGGCCACATCCACTGTATGCCAATTCACCCTCACCTAGAGTATTTTCTTTCTTTTAATCACCCATTTGTATTCTTCACATATAATGTTATAGTGATCCATGGTCTGTTCCTACTTCGCAGTATATACTTTCTGAGGTGCCTGTCTAATTTCCCTCCGCTTGAGTCTACACTCATTAATAATAATGGCACATGCCAATAGCTGCTATATTTGAGTTTGAATCATTTATTTAAAAATGTCGTCCATATAAACTGAACCATAATAGCTCACAGGCAGGAAATGAAGTTAAGCATTAAACACAGATTATGCAAAAAAGAGAACAAAGTACTTAAAACAAGAGCAAGGAGGTGTGGGCATGCCCAACTTTAGTAAGATGCAAATAGCTTTCCTACTTAAGCAAGTCATACACTGATTCAATCCAAACCCCCTTCTTCCACCTCCCCTATGGACAGGAATTGAGGAATACCTCTTCCGTCTGTTTATACTGCTCTGGTCCATCTCAATGAAACATTTTAAACCACTACACTTCATAAACATTCTTAGAGACACAATGTTCACTGTAAAACAACTAGATAAGATCTGCCCAATTCGAGTCAAACACTCCTCATATGCATCAATTTGGTACAACCCACTAATAAAAATCAATGGTAAATCCATAGGTTGGCACTCATGGGAACGTCACAATATTCTCTGCATCAAAGATGTGATCAATAGGGACAACCCCATCTCATTCTCCCGACTTCAAGCCTCTACAGGCATCCTCAATAAGGAGTTCTATAACTTCTTAAAACTCAAAGTAGCGATCAATCGTAACAATCATTTCTGAAACCCTCAACCCCCAAGTATTCTCATAAAATTTAATTCACTCTCAACTCAAACTCACCAAGCCTCAAAAATCTACAAGATTCTCCAGGAGTCAAGCTCTCACCCCATGTATAAATGTCAAAAAAGTGGTCAGACTCATGCCTTAGAGAAGGTTACTCCCACCTAACTGACAATAACTGGTCACTTATCTGGAAACTTGCCACGAAACTAAAGATTTCTCCAACTGTACTTCAGTGCAAATACTGGTTACTATGCAGAACCTTTTGGACCCCAGCTAGACTTTACAAAGTAGGCCTTCTTGACTCAAACAAATGCTGGAACCGCTCCTTAGAGGTAGGTGACCTTGACCACATGATCTTTTACTGCCTCCTGCTCAAATCATACTGGGAAAGCATCAACAAAACCATCAACAATATCTTCCATTGCGAAGAACCGCTAGACCTGGTCTTACTAGCCTTAAGCCCCTGGGCACTACCCAATCCCCCCACTCAACACAACTGAACTGCTACTTTTTGACCTCCTACTCACACTGGGTGTTAAAATGATCCTCTGCAACTGGAAATATTTCATATATATATCTTACTACACATGGTGGGCCTAGGTTTGCTCTCTTAGGACCGCGGACAACATCATCCTTAACCATAGTTATAGAAATGAGAAGTCAAGGATCCTATAGTCAACACTAGACACTCACACCCAAACAAAATCACGCTAACTGACCATACTGATGGACTTTTGGGAAATCCCCTAACCCCCTCCCCCATTCCTACCTACTCTTTCCGGCACTTTCCTTTTCTCTCTCTTAACTCTACCCTTCACTGAGAAGTAAACCTTTCCTGGACCATCAGAATCCCGGATGCAATAATAGGAATCTTCTCAAACAGTTAAATTACTGCCTCACAGACTCATATCATACAACGATCCATAAGGCCTGAATGATAATACATGCTGCCTGTCTGATGTCAGAAACATGCAAAGTGGAGCTTACTGTAATGCCTTTTGCTTCTTGTCTATCCTATTCATTTGTTACTGTATATTTAGTTTTATTGAAACGCCTAATAAAGTGTGTAAAAAAACAAAAGAAGAACTGTAAAAAATAGGCACACAAAAACATTGAAACATTGAACACAAAGTCAGGCCTTTTTTTGCAGTCGCTAAAAAAATGTCTAATTTCACTTTGCTTGAGTCTTCACTCAAAGTCAAACTATCCTGTATCAATACCTACTAACGTTTGGGCCTTGGCATAGGCATACCTTCAACCATCTCATTAATCGAGACCTCAAAATCAACCAGTTTTATGAGGCATAGCTTTCCATCTCTCTAAACCTGCGCTTTCAGTAGTTCACCTGCTTTAGCCCAGCTGAAAATCTCCTCATCACTGGTGATCTCAATACCATGAGTGCTGAGTGCATTTGTTGTGTGCTTTTGTAAATATTGTTTTTTAACTGTTGGTGCTTAGGATATGGGAAACAGCATTTACAACGCTGGTAATACCACGCGGGTAGGTTACAACGCGGACGTTACATCGTCCACGTTGTTACCACGCATGGCATTACATCGCAAGTCGTTTCTACGACTTGCGCTGGATGGCGCGCAACACCAGGGAATGTGTTGGATTTTAAATCCAACACATTCCCTGCTGTTGCGCTAACTGGAGTAGGAATAGTAATTTATACTATTCCTAAGTCCAGAGCACCATCTAGCGCAAGTCGTAGAAACGATTTGCGATGTAAAGCCATGCGTGGTAACAACGCGGACGATGTAACGTCCGCGTTGTAACCTACTGCGGGGTAATGGATGGCATAGTAACGTCATACATTCTTAGGATATACACAATTGACCCATCTGTCAAGAGGCCACTCCCAATCCTGTCTAGCGCTTCAAACACCACTAGATTTTCCTTAAGTGCCCAGCAGTCTGTATGGATGCTGCTACTTTAATCTATTTTCATGTTTGTTTCTGTGGTGTTTGCATTTATATTCTGATTATTTGCAATCCAGTTCTCTATTACTCATAAACTCTGACTTGTATGACAAATGGTTCTACCTTCAATTTGCTGCTTTATTCTACTTGCATATGTATTCTTGTTATGCTGTAGGCTTACTTTCACTCCTGGCAATTCAGATTATGTCCCTTTCCACACTTACATATCATACATAAAGAAGAACCTTCTCAACGATCTAATCACACACACGGTCGCACATACAAACCCCTCACCATCCCTGCTAAACGTCCCACACCGTAACTCATCAAAGTTCGACCTAAAAAATAACGCATCTTGGTCATCCTTCAATACCTACAACGAAGAATCTATTCGCAAAATGATTACGGCCCTTAATCCGGCTAATCACTTCACTGATCCTCTCCCAGCAAACCTAGTAAAAGACTTCACCCCGCTGCTGTTACCGCTCTGGACCAAGATCATAAACAACTCCCTACGCCAAGGATGCATCCCTGACTCCCTCAAAGCCGGGCAGGTATCCCCCATTCTAAAGAAACCTACTGCTGACCCTACGGACTTAAACAATTACCGCCCTATATCCAACATCCCCACCCTGGCCAAACTCTTAGAAAAATGCGTACACCTCCAGTTGGTAAGGCACATAGACCGTTTTAATTTACTCAACGAATACCAATCAGGCTTCCGTGCAGGTCACAGCACTGAATCTGCCATGACCCATATAATTGACGATGCGCTACAAATCCTAGATCAGAACGGAGTCTGCTTACTCATCCTGCTTGACCTTTCCTCGGCATTTGATACCGTCAAACACAATAACCTGATAGACCTTTTGCAACACAGAATGGGACTCTCGGGATCAGTTCTAAACTGGTTTACTTCGTTCCTCCAAAACAGATCGCAACGATTCAAGGTCAACCATTCCGTGTCCAAATCTGTCCCAGTCACTCTAGGAGTTCCACAAGGATCCTCTCTATCTCCAACACTATTCAATCTATTCATGGAACCACTCACTGAAATTCTCCACTCATCTAACATTCAATTTCACATGTATGCTGACGATACACAACTATACCTTAAGATACACACCCTTGATGACATCAAGTCGCTCAACACAACTCTCGGAAAAACTCAGACCTGGCTGGCAGAAAACCACTTAAAACTGAACGCCATAAAAACTGAATTCCTCCTAATCGCTCCTCCTGCACAAGTACCCATAATGCAAGACTGGATTAAACACCTTACGGCACTCCATTGCCAACCTATCTTGGTTGACTCCGCGAAATCGCTGGGAATAACACTGGACAGAAACCTCAATATGCAAAAACACATCAGCAACGCAACAAAAGGAGCAAACTTTCAGATAAACACACTAAGAAAATTGAAACCTTTCCTTCCTGAAAAGGACTTCAAGCTGGCAGTACAAGCTCTAGTCATCCCGAGGGTGGAATACGGGAGTGTCTCCCTATATGGCTTGCCCAGAGCTGCAACGGCCCCTTTAAGAGCCTCAATCAACGCCGCAGCAAGACTTATCACTGGTTCCAAAAAAAGCTCCCACATATCCCCTGACTTAAAAACCCTTAATTGGCTATCTTTTGAAGCCAGAATTCATCTGAAAATAGCATGTATGACACATAAAGCCATACATCACAACACACCAAGCTATCTTGCACAGAAATTGGCGCCCTCATGTGGACTCAGATCCTCAAGGAGTGCTAAAACCCTCCTACTTAAACCACAAAGATTCAACAAGAAGAAGACATACAACCGAACCTTCTCAGGGTTGGCGCCTAGAATTTGGAATGCACTACCCCCAGAAACTAGACTTAATCCCTCTACTGCATCCTTCAAAAATGAAGTGAAAGCGCTTCTTATGGCTAAACTCACTTGAGCAGGACTACTTGCACCAGGCGACCCAACGTAGCTGATACACGGATCTATTTAGTGTCCACTCGACAGCCAGGTATCCTAGTTACTGTACCTATATTGTGTTTGATCCACAGGAAACATTTTGTGATTTACCATGTTCTTTCCTCTTTACGGAAAGATAACTACACTTTCGTCGTCTAGCATCGAACTTTATGTTATTTTCAGTGCACCTATGTAACTAAGTCACCTATCTTGTTAAGCGCTCTGATACCCGCAAGGGTCTGGTTCGCGCTATATAAAACTTTCAAATAAATAAATAATACTTTGGATTGGATAATCGCTAAGGCATCAGCGGTCAGGCTGAATTCAATTGAGCCATGCGACTAGTCAGACCACCAAGCCATCACCTTCACTATAGCTGACTACCACCTGAAATGTCTTGGGTAACCGGTGAAACCAAAACGCTGGCTCAGAGACACTAAGAGCCTTGACCTCGAGAAGCTGACAGCTCGCTGCGTGAGCGACCTTCATCCCCCCTAATCTTTCTAAGGTCAACGACCTCACAGCGCACTACAATTCGACTATGACTAACATTTTGGATGATCTGGCCCCGTTAAAGCTCAAAAGGTCCCAAATCAAAGACAAAAACCCCTGGTTCAGCGGACCCCTCAATAGCGAAAGGGGAGCTCTCCGACTTAAAGAAAGAAACTGGAAACAGCACCCCTCAGCCTCCCATCTTAAACTTCTCCGCCAGGCCAGAAATACTTACAACAAGAATATCCTCTTGTCCAAAAAAGAGTTCTTCAAATCAGAACTGGAAAATGCCAAGAACAGACCCCGCAAACTCTTCGAAATTGTCAAACTTCAATCAAACAAACTAGCGAAGTCATCAAAAGAAACAACTAAATCCCTAATAACCTGCGATGAGTTCTCCTCCTTCTTCACAACCAAAATCAACTTGCTAGGTAACGAACTCAATGCCAACTCTAACTGCCCTTCTCCTCCTACTGGATCCCTTCTCCCCTCTCGTCCCCTCCAAACAACACCCAAAAACAAGGCTCACTGGTCCAACTTCGAACTTTATGATGACCAGTCCATCTAAAAGATTCTAGCCTCCTTAAAACCGAACACACACTTCAACGACCCTCTCCCCGCCAACTGTTTGGCAGCGACCTCCCCACTCATCGTTCTCATCTGGACTACAATTATCAATGCTTCCCTTCTTCAAGGGTCCATACCTGACTCCCTGAAAACCGGGCAAGTCATCCCCATCCTAAAAAAACCCACTCTGAACCCGGAAATTCCAGACAGCTTCAGACCTATTTCGAATATTCCTCTTCTTGCGAAAGTGCTGGAGAAATGTGTGCAGCTACAACTAAGCCAACACATCGCTGATTTCAATTTACTTGACGATTTCCAATCTGGCTTCAGGCCTGGGCATAGCACTGAAACCACTATTCTTCACATCGTAGATGATGCTCTCCTAGCCCTTGACCAAGGCAAAACCTGTCTCTTGATCCTTCTGGATCTCTCCTCAGCCTTCGACACAGTCAACCATGAGAAACTTCTTGAACGCCTCGAACACAGGATGGGCCTAGGAGGTACCGTCATCAAATGGTTTGGTTCCTTCCTCCAGAACCGCACCCAGAGATTCTTAGTCAATAACAACCTATCTGCTCCTTCCCCGATCTCTATCGGTGTCCCTCAAGGCTCTACTCTGTCCCCTACCCTCTTTAATCTCTACCTTGTACCACTAGCTGAAATTCTTCACACGGCCAACATCTCCTTCCACATGTACACCGACGACACTCAGATATACACAAAATCTCTTCTCTTGAGGAGATTACCTATCTGAACAATGCCCTGAATCTGACTGTTCAATGGCTCGCCAACAACCAGCTCAAATTGAATGCCCAAAAAACGGAGTTCCTTCTCATCTACCCCCAAAAAAAATCCAATGACATCCCTGAATGGATTAACTCGATCACAGCACTCAACTGCACGCCAACCATAGTGGATTCTGCCAAATCGCTCGGGATAACCTTGGACAGCAACCTGAATATGAGTGAACACATCAGTTCGATGGCCAAAACTGCCAGGTTCCATCTGAGCTACTTGACAAAACTAGAAACCCTTCCTTGATACTGCTGACCTAAAAACCACAGTTCAGGCGTTAGTCATCTCCATAATTGAATACGGCTGCTCTACCCTATCTGGCCTACCAAAGACTTTGACGGTCCCACTAAAAGCTTGCCTCAACGCAGCAGCTAGACTCTTATCTGGCTCAAAAATATTTGACCACATCTCACCACATCTGGAGGCCTTGAACTGGCTTCCTCTTGAAGGCAGAATCCAGCTCAAGCTGGCCTGCATCACTCACAAAGCCTTGTACACGAACACCCCAAAGTATCTCGCCCAGAAAATTGTAATATCTGGGAGAACCAGAAACTCCCGTTCCACCAGAGACCGTGTGCTCCAGCCACCCCACTCCGCTATGTAAAAACATATAACCGAGCGTTCTCTGGAGCCGCACCAAGAATCTGGAACTCGCTACCTCCCTCCATCAGAAGAATTCCTACTTTGTCGCGCTTCAAAAAGGAAGCGAAAACCTTCCTAATGAGCAAATTCCTCCAATAACTCTCCTTTATTGTGCATTCCGCCTTTTCATGTCCTATGTTTCTGTGCATAATCTCCTGTATTGCTTGGCCCTCTCCATGTATCAATTGTTCCCCTTGTTTTATTGCTGACATGTTGCTCGCTGATTTTGGTACTGTACTGTTTATTGTATATAGCTCTGACTTTTATCCTACTGTAGTCAATTCCCTAACCCCATCCTTGTATTTTGCCTATGCCTATACTATACGCAACGTGTTTATCCCTGTAAAGCGCTCTGATACCCTAACGGGTCATGTTCACGCTATATAAAACCTCAAATAAAAATAAATAAATACTTCACTTAAGTTCTATGCCCCTTATTTTGTTGACCTTTTAATAGTGCTATCCCATGCTAATCTCTGACATATTTCAAACTGTTAAATACTATTTGCTCTGCCCTGTGCAACAACTAATGTGTCATTATGCTTTTGCACTGCAATCCTCTGTTATTCTCAAACACTGCACTGTAACCAATTTATTTCATCACTATTTACCTTTAACGCTGAAATCCTCTCAAAACCCATAACAAACAATTTTCTGTATATTATGTTTCCATTGTTATGTATTCAGTCAAGACATGGATCAAGTTCATGCTATACAATATAATAAATAAATACTTTGCTTTTACATGTTTCAGGCCACAGAACACAATGTATCAATAAAAAGTTGTCGCAATTGAGAATTGTAGCTCCTGTCCAATTTTCAATTTTAATAGAACTTAATGTGCTCCCTTGACCAGCTCCATGCAGACATTAGAGTGGTTGAGTTTTGCTGTTAACAGCATTGCCAAAACATCAAAGCAATTAGAGAATTCTACCAGTAGATTGATCCATTTCAAATTAAGTATTTGCAAACAGCAACATCCACTATTCTCTTCTGCCAATCCTTGGACCTAGAACTTCTTGGCAAGACCCTTTGCTTGTTCTGGAAACCCATTTTCCTGTAAATGAATATGCTTTTATTATCCATTTATTCTTTATCAACTGTTTATTTTGGTTATAGTTAACAAAGGCATTAATGAGCTTGATCAGAGAGTTTTCAGTCTTGACTAGGATTAGAATAGTCTATGTAGATAGATATATTTTCATTGATGCGGAAAGCATTATAGATATACCAGCCAACGTCACTTAGGCACACACAAAGTTTCTTTACTAATACATGCAAGATGTGTTGGAGCCAGGAACACCCTTGTTTGGAGGAGTTCAATCAGGCATTGATAAAATCCCTTGGAATACGTCATGTCCCAAAACAGTGAAGTAATAATGGAGTCAAATGCAGGATTTAGATAATTAAATATTGCATACTTCTGGACCATCTTAACTGTTCATATTTAAACTGGATTGAAAAGTGGACATATTGCTCCTTCATATCCATTCTCTCCCAAAATACCATTGGATGAATTGTATAATGTTCATGCAGCCAATCCTGAAGGTAGGTTATCAAAACCTACCTATAGGTTTTAGTTTAAAAGCCAATTGATATATAGACCATTTGTGCATATTAGTATGATTTCTAGCCCTTTCCAAGTTGGTATAATGATTTTAGTAGATACAAAACTCATTCATAGCGACCAGCCATTAAAGGTGACAAGCAAAGGTATGCCTTCCATACAAATCCTCTATCTCCTCGGGGACCTGCTTTCCCCTTCCAGGTTTCTCTTACTACATTACCATTTTTCATAATAATGGTGTACTTTTATTCAACTCAGAAAAAGCTTACCATAGTTACTAGATACTCATTGTGGCCTGCCGGGTTCCTCAAAGCTTTGTGAAACTTTCTTTTTAGGATTATCAGATGGAATTATGAGAGCTAAATATGGGTCCAAGGGACTCTGCCATCTTCTGGTTATCTTTAACAACTCTATTAGCTCCTATTGGAGAACTACAAATAACACCATAGTGGAATATGTATCCTCTGTGGCAGAATGAAGTAAAAATTTTCTGAATCCAGGATGGCCCAATTTACAGACCATCAGTTAAACAAATGTATGATCCAAATAAAGGAACATAAAGAAAAGCAATCTGTATTTAGGTCTACTATTGCTAGAACCACATATGTCATAAAACACACATTTTCTGAAACAACGTTGGTACCAAAAAACATATGTTCAAGCATGTTGAGGTTATTAATTTTGCTCATCAGTCTTGTCAAAAATTCAAGATGCGATCAGCAGCACATTAAGGTTTAGATATTTAGTTTAAATAGTGTTGCCTATTCTGGCCTTCCAGTTCAGGTCCTGCAAATGGTGAGTACCTTTCATGAGAATCTGGCAATAAGTTGTCTTCTTGTGTGGGCAACTTTGAAGACTGTAGTGTCAAATGTAAGGCAGAAACCCACCAGTAGAATTGGATGGCCACAAACAGAATAAAGCTCATGTTACTCTACCTCTTGAATAGGGTCCTTATGAAACATGTCTCTTGGCAAAGCACTTGGTCTCCTTTCTTTTTGCAGTGGAAATTATGTGCTGATTAGCTTCCAAGATGCACTAGATGAACAGAATTAAACTTCATCTCAGAGCATTTAATTAGTTATTTAAGGAACTGAATAAATGGCATTGTCCTTGACACTGGTCTATGCCTTCATGTATGGCTCTCCTGACACTGCCTTGGGTCTGAGAGCTGAATGGACCCGCAGTCTACTCACTTGAGGCCCTATTGACCAATCACACAATTAGTTCATGCTAGTGAACAAATAAGTAAGTGAGCAAGTGAGTATATTTTTGAGTGTGTAAAATGATACATCACTTTATGGAGTTCTAAGCATCACAAAATCGTTAGGTTACATGGTTGTTACCAGAATAGATCAATATTGATTCCCCTGGGTAAATCCTCATGCCAAAGCCCATGCACAAGTATTTGCACCCATATCCTCTTGCCATTATAGCCATCTACAGCCTCTTGTTCTATTCAGTCAATAGAGGACAATATTGATTTGACTTCCCTAGTTCTCCTTTGTTCTGTTATAAGTAAGGCATAAACATGAAATGAAGGTGGTATGCTTTCTTTATGAGCTGACCGAAGCCTTGCCCATCATGGATACACATTCCATATCCACCCACTTCTCCACATCATTCCCTGTGGCTGTTGACATTTACTGTATTGCTATCTACCATGTACATCTGATTTGAAAATGTCAAAGCAGGCTCCTTGACTTTTTCTTTGGATGTAATAGTTATTAGTTGCACATCTGGGATTTCTGACTACTTTGGGAGAGGGACAATAATTTAGCTGAGCTGTGACTTTTCCAGATAAGGAAGATAGTCATTTACTGCTGATAGAAGTGTAATTGCGAGTCATCCTGGCCATTCTAGGAATTACACAATTACAAAATAATAAAATATAATAATAATTACACATAAAAGCTAGTCTAGGAATAGCCTAATGCAATAATCAACTCAAAACCCTGACCAAGGCTTAATTTACAGATTGAAACAATAAACAATGAATTTGAATTGCAGAGAAGAAAACACTCTCACTAGTTATTTGCTGTGTAAAAAACAATTTTGGGCCAAAACCTCCCACAGAAAAAGTCAATTAGTGTAATTACAAACTCATATTAAAGCAATAATGTACTTAAAATATCAACAGTATAATTGCAATCTCAAATTGGAGCAATTCAAATAATGCACTTCAACGATATCATAGAGTAAGTGCAATGTTGTAATGCAAGACATCGTGATCTTCTAACACCCCTTATTCATTATTGCACTCCAAGGGATATCATACCCAAAGTCATGCCCACATAATGATAAAACTCAACATATTTTACAAGACATGCCTATTGTTCTCAAAAATCTAGCTACAGCTATCTCATTCTTTGGATTGATTTATGTGGACTTATCAAAAATCACCTTATAACCTGTGAGTGATACCCAGAGTGTCTTATCCTTGGTAATCCACTGATCATTATTGATGTCAATATCGGCTCGATTCAATCTCAATGGAATGTTCTTCACCTCTATACATGATTGTGCTGTAATTACAAATATATACCAGAGGAAAACAAAGATCTGTTTATGTATTAAAGTTGTTAGAAGAATTGTTGTTTTAACATGTTTTTCTTAATAATCTATTGTTTTAATATTTTGGTATTACCCCAGTTACTTATAAAACATCTTGTTAGGGCATTAGATCACCAAGTGCAACCAAACATCACGATCTCAGCCACTTTACAAGTCACAGTTAGACCGAGTCGTAATTGAATTGAAATCCCTCCTGCACATTGCATTCCAAACAAAAACATATGCAATGTATCTAAAAGAAACAACATGCCCCCAACAAAGACAGTCATCTGTATACCAGAACTCCTGCTGTTACATAACTATCCCTTATCCACAAGTAATATTCGCACTTTCTTCTATCTATTGGACCCAATATTTTCCCATACTGCAGAAACATCTGTTATTGCTGCAACCACCAGCACCATATTGACAGAGTTCTTATGTCTGAACATAATATACTCCAACATAACAGTAGGCACAACACAAGCTCCCTACTAATCTAGTCCGCCCATATGGCTATTAAACCAAATCAAGGGCCAGTATTGTATAACTTCACAGCAACATTTCTTAAAGCACACCTTATGTCGTAACTTAAATATATAACGATATTCAGTATATTCCCACTGAACGTTCCTGTGTTCGGCAAACGAGCCGTGAATCCTCATTCAATCCATCAAACAATTGTAATACACCTGGTATCATTATTTAAACAAATGCCGACCAATCAGGGACGTCATCAACAAAAGTTCAATATGTGTGCGGTCGTTCTGATCATAAACGCTATCTTTAACTGACTAGTAGAAAGCGCAAACACAATTTAAAGCGCAATAAACAGATCAAAATCTCCAGTTAAAGGCTAAGGGGCTTATTTACAAGAGGCCTGGCCACCGGAGCTGTGGTGGCTCAGGCCTCTCAATTATTTCTATGAAGCGAAGCAAAGCCACCTTGCGTGTATTTACATGGCCTCATAGATATGGAGTAAGGAAAGGCAGTGCTACTCTGCGTCAAGAAGGCGCTCCATGGGCGTTGTAGTGGGTGTTCCCACGACACCCATGGATTTTGATGCTGCCCAGATTTACAAAATCAGGTAAACCTGGAGCAGCACTAGATCTTACACCTCCCCAAAGCAGGCGTAACGAGGAGAAATGTTTTCATTTCTCCTCATTTATTCCTCTTTCCATGCGTGTTGCATTCTGAGGCACACATTGAACAAGGAAAATGCCTCCATGGATTGTTTTTGTGCGGAAAGGGGAACCTTCCTGCACCAAAACAATCCTGCCACTAACGCAGACACCCTTGCACCGTGGTGCGAGGTGCCTTCGCTGGTGCTAGGCACCAAATTGTGCGCCGTCTGAAAGGACAGGAATGCACTGTAACTCAGTAAATACAGTGAATTCCTGCCCTTTCAAATTGGCATAGGGCAGCGCAGCAAAAAGACTTGTGGTGTTGCCCTACGCCAATTTTTTGTAAATGAGGCCCTAAATTATCTACCTCAATCCATAACATCAAAGTAACCGTGTTCGACATAGGAATTAAATATTGTATGCCTTGATGCTGCTGAATACTGCTCACTGTTCTCCGTGTCATCCACTGAGGATGTGCAGGGCACCCCAGGTTATAATAATTTAAAGGAAGGGGAAGGCGATGGTTTTAGGGCTTTCCACTTAATCTGAGTGACACAGTAACTTTAAAATCATATGCAACCAATGTTGGACATAATTTTAATCATGAGTTGCCCATGCCATTTTGCCCATGCAATTTACTTTAAGTAAAAGCTAGAGGAATATTTGTGGTCAAAATCTGGTGGTAATTCTAGCTATAAAGAACATTGCCACATAATATTCCTCTTTACCCAGAAGAAACTCGATATCCGGTGCAAAAATCTATCCAATATCAAGCAGTAGTGGTTTTACCCCTGTGCAGTGGTTGTCCCCATTCGTCCCCCACACTTGTAATGAGGCCTTTAACCATTTTATTTGGAAATAGTATCAAGCTGTCCAGAAAGTATACTTGGCACTAGGTCTGGAAAATCAAGTGTTTTCTTGGTCCCTATGAAATATTCCAGCACAGGAACCAGGTATCCCAGATGTCTGCATCCGTTGTTGATCATCTAAGCATAAGCAGGGCTTCTGTTTTAGTTACCTTTTAGTTATTGTTAGTGACCTAAATTGATACCATTCTCTTCTTCCTGGATGACCTTTCAAAATCCTTTTCCCTAGCCTTGAAGAGTGAACACAGATATTTTGGAAATTCATATCTGTTTCTATCAAGTCTAGGATCAGTAGCAACATCTTTTTCAGTGTGAAAAATTGTAGTCTGTCACCTAATCTTATTTTTAGGATCCCCCTTCTGACAACTGATACTATCTAAGTTATGCCTGTGAGCAGGTTCCAAATAGTCAATAAATACAAATTCACATGATATTAAAAAGAGATGCAAGTTCAAACATATCCATCAGTAGATGCTATCAGTAACCACTGGCTTGTCTATCCTTTCAGATTATACACTGTGCCCTGTAGAATGCCTGAGCTTGTTTCCTCCCCTTCTCCTCATGTTAGTTCCACATACCTGTAACTCACTCACACACAGTGCTTTAAATGGGCCGGTACTCACCGGTACTGAGTACCAGCACTTCTTTTTTTTCCCCCCAAGAGTACCGGCACTTTTTCCTTACAAAGGAGAGTACCGGTACTCATTCAATCAGGTCGGCGTCTCAGACGTGGCACAGCCAAGCAACGTCTGACGTCACCCGCCAGGGTTTGGCGCGAAGGATTGGAAGGCCTTTAAAAATGCCAGTTTAGGCTGGTTTTCCCGTTTCAGTTTCACCGCGCAGGACGGAAAGCAGAGCCACAGGATCACCACTTTCCGGCACAGAAGAAGAACACTATCGTGACGGGATTTGCCATCGCCAGTCAGACCCAGCGAGGAACCCTCTTCATCAACTCCTCCGGTTAGTACCCTGTGCGCCTTGCCTTTTGTATTGTTTCTGCCTCTTTGGAACGCAGGATTGGATGGGCCCTTGGAGAGATGTAATGAGGGCACCGGGTGAAGTGCAGCAGCCGCCCTTTAATTACACAAGCACACTAATTTGTTTCAGACTACCGTGCCTGAAACAAATTAGTGTGCTTGTGTAATGCAGAGGTGGCTGCTGCACTTCACCCCGGTGCCCTGCATTACATCTCTCCAAGGGGCCCATCAATCCTGCGTTCCAGCAGAGGCAGAAACAAAACGAAAGGAATCTAATAAATTCCTTTCCTGCTGTTTCTGCCTCTGCTGCTGTTTCACTCCGGTCCTCGCTGCTGGCCCGGCTCCTCTCTCCAAGGGCAGATCTTCAGGAGGGTTTGCATGGGGTGACCCCCCCCTCACACCCCCCAACCCGGCCAGGAGGTTCACTCAGCCTCCCAAAAATCCTTATGTCTCAGCGTGTTTAGTGCACGCAGCCTTCTGGCCTCAGTTTGTGAACTGTACTAATGAATGTCATATCTCTGCAAACCCACATAGGTGGTTCACGCTTTTAAATAAGGTTAAACAATGCATTTAATGCACAACTATTTAAATAAATATGTTGGCTACACGTGGAGCCATATGTTTTACAAACATGCAGCTTATGGGATATTCCATCATTACGTATACAGTGGCATTGCTTTCTTTCAGCAGAAATCGCTTATTTTCCTATCAAACCATACACCTATGAAAGCAACAACTGGTCCCTAAGTCTAGCAGGCACTTCCCTGTGGTGTCCCTAAATGCTTTTCCAGCTCAGTGAAGTATAAACAGGTGATGATGAATGGATAGCAGTGAAGGGATGAATCAGCTGCCAATTTCCTGGCGAAGTAGAGCAACTCTGAGGCAGAATGCAGAACCTCAGACAACCATGTCCACGGATATAGTCAGAGGTGGGTTAGGGAGCTTGACAGTGGTCACAGTGAATACACAGAAAGACAAGATGGACTGGGAGGCAGGGGTGAGTACTGGAGTGTACAGCGTAGTGCAGTGGGCAGAGAAGGATGTGTGGGGAGGACCGGAGAAGAGCTCCTGTGTGGGTGTGAAAAGAAAGTAAAACAAACATTGGCATAGCCAATAGGTCTCGCCTTTGGGACCTTATAAGTGTTTAGCCATGCAACAGTTGATGTTGTTGCACCAAGGATATTGTGCTGCATAACTAAAAACTTATAAGTTCCCAAAAGCGAGACCTATTGGCTATGCCAATGCTCTCTGTCCCCCAACACTTTTTTTTTTTCCTTTTAACTTTAATAAGCGCAGTGCCGTCTTCACGGACACTGTGCTATGCAATGCAATAGGTGTTGCTTTTGGTTTTGTAAATAACCATGCCTTTTTAATTTTTTAAAGGCATTGCCATTTACAATGTCAATAGCTCAAAATAATGTCATTGCGAGACCAATTGCATTGCAGGGAAGGGGTTAAACACTATCCCACGATATGAATATTAATTATGGCCACTCTAGCTAACATCATGCAGAGGTGGCATGACAAACTAGTTACATGAACAGCAAACATTTGAAAGAGAATGTTAAAAGTATCTCTAATACATGCAAGGGTATCAACAATATATTACAGATTGAAGCAATTTGTCATTCGCACCCCAAAATATTCTTGCGCCCTTTAAAGTGACATTAGCCCCGCCCATTGTCCCGCCTCCTAGCCCCGCCTTCTTGCCACGCCCCCAGGTCACAGCTCAATTTGATGAGTACCTGCACTTTTTTTTTCCCATTTAAAGCACTGCTCACACATGGTGCTGGAAGACAGGAAGTGAAACTGAAAGTAAACACAAGAGCTGCAGAGGAACCGATGAGACTCAGTGCACCCTCCTGGAGGAGGATGTGCCCTCCGAATACAGTGTTGTGCTAGTCAGAATGCTGCAAGAGCTGGTGTTTCAGTGAATTTAGTGAATAGCTGGAGCTGGCTGCACGCAGGGCCGAGGGACGTTAGAAGAGCTGTGTGTGGGCACAGGTACTGGAAGAAACAGAGGGCAGAGCTGTATGCATCCTACTACTGCAATAGCGGCAGGTTCTGCAGAATGGAATTGATGGACAGTACCAGGGCAGTGTGTGAACACCAGTGCTAGAATAGCAAGGATGCTAAAGGAAAGGAGTGGTGTGCATTGGTATAGTTGCGTTTGACCCTCAGCGCAGGAATAACAAAAGTCCTTTATGTAAGGGTTGAGGTGCATTGTGTAAGTGCCAATGCCGGAATACTAAAGGGTGTTGAGGGTCAGGATTGTGTGCACTGGCAGAGCTCTTTGTGATTGAAAAGTGCGAAGTAGCAGCCAGTGCTGCAGTTCAAGATGGAGGTGCATTGGGAGCGCCGCGTGTGGTCCAAGTACTGTAACAGCAGGGGATGCCGACTCCGAGACTCTCTGTATTGCCTGTATTGGTAGAGTTGTGTGTGGATCACAGCGATAAGCCGACAGGAATACTACCAGACATAATTGAGCTTCATTGCCAGAGCAGCGTGTGGGATTCCCGGAAATGAAAAAAAAAACACGTCTCCGACAGGTCAATGTTGAGTTACATTGACAGAGAAGTGTGGATCCCCGTAAGTGAATACAAATGAGTGATGCGGTTAGACTTGAAGGTGCATTCGCAGGCTTGTGTAGACCCCAGTGCTAGAATGACAGGGTGTGCTGCAGGACGGACATGAGGTGTATTGGTGTCGCTGTGTGTGACTTCCATTACCGGCATAGCTGCGGAAACAGCAGGCCAGAACTGAGGTACTTTAGCTGTGTGTGTTGGGGCCACGATATTGGAATGAGGAGGGGTGCTGCAAATTTTGAGTAAGGTGCATTAATTAAGCTGTGTTTCGGCCCAGTTTTGGAATATCAGGTGGTTTTAGGGCACAAAATGATCTACTGCCAGAGCTTGCTTTGTGTGGGTCCCAGGAGTAGAAGTGAACTGCGTGCTGTAGCAGCCTCAGTAGTAGAATAGCGGGGCATGTTTTAGAAATGAGGTACATTGGCTGAGCTATTAATGGGCCAGCGACCAGCGAATACAGAGTGTGGCAGTTAAGCTTGGAGATTGATTTGAAAATCTATGTGAAGAAGTGAGAGTGGCTGAAAATAGTCTGCAGTTGGTCCAGAACGAGTTGCATTGTTAGAACTTTGTCGCACTACACAGGGTCGTGGCAGGTTGGGACTGTGGAGATTTGACAAAGTTATGTGCAAACCCCAGTTTGTCAAAGGGTTCTATAGGTGAGGACTGAGGTGTATTGACAGATATGCCTATCAGCCCTGGTGCTGTAATAATACAGAGTGTAACAAGTCAGGAGTGAGGTGCTTTTGTTGAGGTTATGGAAATCCAAGCATAGTTCAGCGTAAGAGTATCTTGCTCAGTCTCAAGCAGCGGTCTTTATTCGAGCTGCAGCCTAGCACAAGTGTCTAGTCAGTGTTTCACTACCCATATCATGCGGCTGGGTGGACCTGTTCACCACGATGGGCCTGTCTGATGCAGAAGAGGAAGTGGTTGACATGCACTACATGTAGGAACAAAATTCCAAGTGTGTCTCCTTGTAGACATTTATGATCCTATGTTATGTATTTTCCTTAGGAAAGGGGAGATCTCAAGCTGTCTTACCTTGCACCCTGTCCTTCTATGGAGGTCAGACTTGCTGGGAAAACTAGAACATCTATGAAATATATTATGAGTTTTCATTTATAAATGCGTATAAGAACTGTATTTGTGGTCCATTTATCACCAAAATAGTGCTGAAAATTGCACTAATAGACACCAATCTTTTTTTGCACGTGGAAATCCCCATGAACACACAAACGAAACGTCAGGCTCGCTTGCTTCACTCGCGTGTGCACATAAATTTGGTAATTTTGCTCCGTCCGCCACTGCTGTTTAATGCTGCTTCTCATTGCCAGCCCCCTGACATTCCATTAGAATTTATTGACCCCGTAACATGCATTAAAGTGACTTTCCAGAAGTGTGTTTTCTTTTGTATGCTTAACTTGCACTCGCTGCATGATGTGTGCTCTCAGTAGCTTCACTTGTGAGAAACATGTCCAGAAATGTATTACATTGGGAAGATATGCTCAACATGCCTTGCCTTATTGCCTTGTTAAGTTTATCTACCGAAGGTGATAATCTGAGACAAGAAAATAATATGTATTAATATAAAGTGTACATGTCAATGCAGAGTACTTAAAAGGACCCATTGTCATGATCAGTATGTCTGAGACATAAATCAAAACACTGTGCCGTACACTATCATCTTTAACATACTACGTGTTACGATACACCCTACGGCATGAGCTTTTCTCACCTTTACAATGAGCATCATATGTTGAAGTGCAACCCTGCATTGTACCCAATAGGTATGGCAAAACATTTGCCATCTTTCCTTTTGCAAGCATAACAGTTTCCACATGCAAACAGTTGCTTTACCTTCATTGGGTGCCTAACCCATGCATAGGCTTTCACCACTCCTTTGATGAGGACTAACTAATAGAGATGTCAGGATTTGGTGTGTTCAAGTTTGGTATACTTGAACAACGCACAGACGACACATCGCTCATCCTCTCCCTTACCGCCTCAACTAGTACCGCCAAAGCAAACTTCTCCAACTGCATGAGCAATGTTATTGCTTGGATGAAAATAACTGCCTCCAGCTCAACACAGACAAACCTGAAGTCCTAATCTTCAGCAACAACCACTCCCCTGGGACACCTCGTGGTGGCCATTCAAACGTGGCCCCCCCACCCACCCTTGTGGACCATGCCAAGAACCTCGGGATCATCCTGGACACCAACCTATCCATGAGCAGACAGATCAATGCCGTCTCCTCATGCATCCACATCCTGCGAATGCTACACAAGATTTTCAAGTGGATCCCACTGAACACAAGCCAAACGGTCACCCATGCTCTTATCACAAGTATAATTACGAAAACACTCTTCAACTCGAAATCTTAGCCCATGTCCTACACTGACTCGAAACCACCCAGAACGCCACCAACAGCCTAATCCTGAACATCCTGTGAAATAACCACATCTCTCCACACCAAAACAATCTCAGAGATGGAAGTTCAAGCTACTCACCCATGCCTACAAAGCTCTCCACAACACAGGTCCAGCTTACCTCAACCACTGTCTCACCTTCCTCGCCTTCTACCAGCCCACCAAACACCTTCAATCTGCATCCCAGGCAAGAGCACACCTCCCTTGCATCAAGAAGTGGAGGATCCCCCTTCCCATACCTTGCAGCCAAGACCTGGAACAACCTCCCTAATGGACTTCCAAAGGAACCTCAAGACATGTCTCTTCCAGACGGGACAGGAATCATCTCCTCCTCCCACCTCAGGCCTGCCCTACTCAGCATAGTCACCCTCTACAAAATCACATAAATTAACATAATAACACATAGATTGTATTGTATAAGTGAAAATACTTTTCCTTGAATTGTATTTGCTTAAGTCATTTTTTGACTTGGCCTGAAGCATACTTTAGTAATCTCCAAGTCTAAAATTCATCCAGAAAACAGGCAAATGAGCATGCAATATAGAATGTTGCTGGTAGATTGTTCATGAGTTTCGTTTTGAGGGTGAAAAGTCCCAATTACAAAAACAAGCTCCTGGGAGGCATTGCAAGGGGTTACAATCCCTCGCAGAGCTGAAGCTTGGGCACCTTTCACAGATCTTGCTGTATGGGTGCACTGATAGCAACAAGGAAGGGGGAGGCTCACTGTATTCCCTCTTCTACCGCACTGCCTCTCATTCCCCTGTACATACAGCATATCCTGTGAAGAGACACGATAGGGGGAGAATCAGAGAGTGTGGATTGGGACATTTGAAAGTTGACAGCAGTGGGTCTCTACCACTGTTCACAACCCGCTCGTCCTTGATTGTCTTCAATGGTGCTCTCAACATTCTAATGTTCTAATGTGCATTTTAAGAAGAATATCTTCTGAAGCTCATAATGAAAAATCCTCGAGGAAAGCATAAGAAGAAAGAGTTGCAGACCAGTAAACAAAGTTCTGAGGACAATAAGTGTAAACTGATTAATATGCAAGGAAGACTGAGCATCTGATTGGGCTCTACCAGCAGGTGCAGCCAGAATATCGTTCATGAAGAAATGGTGCCCTTGTGCCTGATAGGCAAAATATCTCTTCACTTAGAGATGCAAAATGTTTTGCACCAGCCCTGGACAGATGAGCTTTTATTTGTCATTAATATCTTTATATCTACATAACTTGAAAGCTAAACTACTGTATGCAATCATATTGGAGCACCAACAGGGTGTAATACTCCCTCATTGTATATGGTATGCCATATGTATGTCGATGGTCATTTAAGATACATGCTATACTTTTGGAGGCTAGATCTATATTGAGCGGAGTGGATTGTTATATTTTGACCATTTGCCTCAATATTAAGATTCCAAATAAACATAATATCCTAAGGAAGATGAAATTAAGGACACTGGATACACTCTTGAGAGACTCCTTTTTCAGTTGCTCTTAGTGATACCTAATTGAACACAGTGACGTATATCTCATTGTGGTCACTGTTGCACCATACTAAGGGACAGATTTACTAAGGGTTTGCATTGCCCTGGCATATTACAAGGCAACGCAAGCCCTTAACTGGGATTTACTAAGCCATGCAAACCAACCTAGTGTGGCTCTGCATGGTTTAATACATCCAACTTAACACAACGCAGTGCATTTCGCTGCCTTGTATTAATTTATTGAAGGGAGGCATTCCATTGGTTGAGTGTGTGCTTTCCTACGCATCCACCCATGGATTTTGGTGCATTCACAGATTTACTAAGAGTTGTAAACCTGGGAATGTGTCAACATGGTACGCCTCCCAAATCCAGGCGTAACAAGGAGAAAAATCTTTATTTCTCCTCGTTACTACCTGCGGACTGCATCACACATAAAAAAATGAAGATGCCCTTGGGGCTCGTGTTTGTGCAGTAAGGTGTTCCTTCCTGCACAAAAACAATCCTGCTCCTTATGCAAGCACCATTGCACCATGGTGCAAGGGTGCTTGCTTTGACACTAGACAGCACATAGTGCACCAGCGCAAGGAGGCAGAAGAAAAGTGCTATATCTTTGTAAATAAGGTGGATTTCTGCTCTCTCTCTTTCACGAAAAGCAGCGCAGCAAGTTGCGATGCTGTGCTGCCTTCCGTGAAATGTTTGTAAATCTGGCCCTTAGTTCGATCATTCATTCATTCATTCATTCATTCAGATAGAGCAGTATTATGCACTGCTACACCTGGCCAGTAAGGATAATCATATTAAATGGGCAAACTGCTGTACCAAAACATCAATGACAAAGCAAAGTGCCATTGGATTAATTTGACTGCGAAGAAGCATTTGTCGAAATGTAGGTAGTTTTGCAGTTATGGAACTGAAGCAATGGGAGTGCTGGGCTGATAAAAGCCTGTGGGAATCAGGGTGGAAAGATTTCTAGATGGATGAATAATTGTAAGAGTATAATTAGTATCAATATCTTTAACACCAATCAATGTTTGCAATAATGTCAAATCGATCACTTGAATTTAAATAGGCACTGCACCTGTTTATATAGATTTTGGTTTCCATGAATGTATTATTCGACAAAATGTTTACTTGTGATTCATCATGTGATGCACTGTTTATTTGTCGGACACACATATTAGTTGCTTCAGTGTATTTCCTGCATCTCAGAAGTAATATGATGACTGTGCATGATCGATACATGTGTACATGAAAAGGAATGTATTTCTGTTCTGATCCGTGCATTTCAAATATTAAAAAAGAAGCACGCTCACTTAAATCGCGACTCTTGCTCAATCATTAATTTTGGTTGCCTATGGAGATACAACTATTTACATTGAAACAAACGGATACATTTTGTTGGTCTGCTGTTTGAATAGCCAAATAAAAGCTTTTATTATATATCGTAGAAGTACTATGTAGAAAACATAACATTAAAACTATTATTTCTAATGAAGTCGAGCATGCAATTGTCTAGCACATGCCCTGGCCTACGTAATTACATCTTCTTATCACACAGAACAGTGAACACTAGTTTCCAAGAAAAGGGCAAGAAGGCTAGCCAGTATTTATTCACCTGGGGAGCTGAGAAATTGCATAAACACAGAAGAGCTCCTCTGGAGGAAAGTTTTCGCAAGGATTGAGAGTATTCGTAGTTTACTATAGTTATTATATGCATCATTTTTTACTGTTTACATATGTGATGTACTGATTCCCTTTGATCTATGTTTCATTTATATTTGATAGTGAATGCTTTCTATTACATTTCATACACATAGTTTGATTAAGTGTAAATTTTACATTAAGATTTTTCTTACCTCAGTAATTGTAAAGCATGGATTTCCATATGCATTAAATAAATCCCTATTAGTTAGACGTACAAGCTGGCGATGATGTAAAGCCCTGGGGAGCACACCCTGGGGCCTGACATTGATTTTACTGGGGAGGGGTCCATGCGGTTCCCCTTCCTGTGCAGAAAAGGCTCCGGGGAGTCTACCCCCGGGGCCCATTCCTTAAAGAGAAGGGGCCATTTGGTCTCCCCACCTGAGTTATTAAGGGCCCTGGGGAGCTCACCCCTGGGCCAGGTCAGCAGGTGGTCCCTGGGGGCCCACCCCCGGGACATAGCTGTTTCCCTGCCTGCAGCAGTGGGGGCAGGGAAACTTGTGTTTGCTCTCACTTGGAGGGAGCATTTTTAAATCTCCCACCAAGTGGAAGCAAATACCAAGTCTGCTCCCTGCGGGTGGAAGATTTTAAAAAGCTCCCGTCCGCTGGGAGCAGACTTTTGATCTGTTTCCCTGGCTGCCATAAAGCCGACAGGGAAACAAACTAAAAGATTACTCCTGCATGGAGGAAGCAGCATTATAAGCTGCTCATTCTGGGCAGGAGCAATGCCAGCTTCCGTGGGATGCGTGGAGCCGGCTGGGGCCATGGGGGATTTGGGGCCCCCCTATGGCCCCCAGAGACAATGTGCTGGGTGCCCTCAGTGGACACCGGGGCACCCACTTTGGTTGAGAATGGTGTCCCCGGGGCCAAAATCGCGCTGGGGAGAGGGACCGAGTACTCACTCCCCCTTAAATATACTGCTGGGCCCTGGGGGATAGAGTCCCCAGGACCAAAATATGCTATGGGGGGGCGCATGCAGGAATCTAGTTCTTTGTCTGCAGATTGTGATTTTTGTGATAAATCTGTTCAATAGTTTGAGAAATTAAGGTTAAGACATAATTGTTTACTTGGACGGTTGGGTTTGAGGAACTCTACGATTTCTGGTTGGCCTAAAGAGATTTTTTTCCCTTGGACCATCTCACTCCTGTGGAAGTCAGAATTCTGAGGCAGTGAGAGGTCTGCTTGGCTTCCAGCAACATGAGAAACATGTTTCTGGCAGCTGTTACAGGACTTGGGGACTTAGTCCCCTGTCCATAAGTTAAAAAAAAGTGATTTAAGGGTGCAAGGTATACCCTTTCCAACTAGGCCCCATGCGAAAACCCAGAGGGACCCCCCCAGTGCCAAAAATGAAAAAAACACCCCTGCAATTTATGCAGTGATCCTGTGGGACTCCTGCAAGATAAAAAAAAAAAACATGCATGGTGGGTGTCTTGAGTGGGCACCGGGGCACCCATCTTTTTAAAAAGGAAGCCAGGAGGGATGTTGACCCTGGGGCCAAATAGGCTTGGTGAGGGGGTTCACACAGCTACCCTCCCCTTTTAAAAAAAACGTATTTGGGGGATAGGGTTCCCAGGTCCTGATAAGGCTCAAGTAGGGGGGCCACGTGGCTCCCTTCTGCTTTAAAAAAGACATTCCTAGGGGATGGGGTCCCCAGGGCCTAATGAGACTTGAGGAGGGGGCCACATGAACCCCTTAATTTTAAAGTACATAAGGCACTGGGGATGGGTTCCCCAGAGTGTAATGAGGCTAGAAAAGGGGGCCACATGGTCCCCCTCCTCTTTTAAAAATACTATGACCCTGAGGATGGCGTCCCCAGGGCCTAATGAGGCTCGGGGAGTGGGTGCACATGGACCCTCAACTTTTTTATTGGTTTGGCCCCAAGGGATGGGATCCCTGGGGCCTAGTAAGGCTTGTGGAGGAGGGCAACATGGCTCCTCCCCTTTTATATTACATTGGGCTCTGCGGATAACCCAACACCTTGAGCAAAGGCAATGTGTGCCCTGTGGTTGACGGCCTCTGGGTGGCTGCCTGCATGGAGTTGGATACAGGGCCTGGTGCATGCTATAAAAGGCTGTGTGCAGTGTGAGGTTGGCTGTCTCCGGGGGGCAGCTGCCTCCGGGTGGGTTGGCCATGGCCCTATGAACCCCCTGCTGTGTGTGGCCAAATGCTCAGCTTGGGGATGGCTGCCTGTGGGGGGTCTGCCACAGGGCCTGGCAGCAGGCCGTGCTCAGCAGGGGGTTGGCTTTAAATATGGTAATAAAATATTACTTTACGTTAAAAAACTCTAGAAATTAACTTAAAAAAACAAAGTTAAAGGTATGTTATAGTTAGGTTTGCTGAAAAGATTTGTTTGCATTTAAAAAAAAACCTTAGAACTTCACTGAAAAACAACTAAGGTCAAAGTAATGTTAGGTGAATATGTCAGTGACAACATTAATGTTTTGAACTAGAAAACCACAGAAATTCACCCATTATAATTAGCAGAGCTAACTATAACTTATGCCTCTGTCATGAACTGCTTATGACCTCACATATTCCATCACTCATGACATGTTCTAGGACATTGTTTATGACATCGCTGATGACATCGCAAATGACGTCATTGATGACATCACTGATTACATCATCCAAGCTTCTTATGCACACATTACTCGATAAACTAGTATAGCATTAGCGGCCTGAAAGTTAGTGTTAAATAGCTCAGAATAATTTGAAGTATCATTACTGTTATCATAAATAAAAAACCCATAGGTGAAGCAAGCTTGTGTTATGTGCAACATTGACCCTATACCATACATTTCATGGGTAGCTGACTTCATGTTGACTATGACCCACAGATTAAAGGGCAACCTGTACTGCACATGGTATTCAATCTGTATACAAATGTTCAGGGAAATCCAAGTTCTTACAGAAACTCAAGTCATGTTGCATAACTAATGCTTTACTATGAACAGTGTTTATCTGTATCAAACCCCTCACAGTCACCGAACATACATTTAGAGATGAAGTGGATATAAGTAGAAACGTTTGTACTATTAACACTGTTTACTCTATGAAGAGAGTTTACTCTGTACCATATTGTTTTCTGACAGTGAAACTCTTGTAAGAAATACACCACAGAGTATTAAACAGTTTCTATTAAGAACAGTTTACAGTCTATGCAAAACTTGGCCAAAGAGTGACTATTCACTTAAAATAACCAAGCTATGAAGGTGCTAAAGATGATACTACCTGCAGCCTTCATACTGTGTTGAAAACTTTACATATAACCCATTGTATGAAGCAAAACAAGTCCATGTACATAGGTTAGTAACTGGTGCACATGTTATGAAGAAATTGTCATGCTGAGATGAATATGTCTAAAAACTAAAAGGCTGCTTACAATACTTAGTATGTTGTATGTAGAGTCTTTGCCCTGTTAGAAACTTTTTCTGCAGAGCCAAAAAACTTGTGTGGAACATGCTGAACACAAGCTGTCACTTAAACATTTACACCCATTAGCTGCGTACGAGGTGGGGTGTTGGCCACAGGGCCTGGCCTGTGACCGGGCCCTGCAGAAAATCCCTCACTAGGCCTTATGTTTTTAAAGAGGAGGGTGGCCAAGTGCCCCCTACTCAAGCTTTATTAGGCCATGTGGCCCCCCTCCCTGAGACTCATTAGCCCTATCCCCCAGGACCAAGTGGCCCCCCTCCCAAAGCCTTTAAAAGGCAGTGAGTACCCCATCTCCAGGGCCATGCTTTTGTTAAAGGAAAGGGGCCTCGCAGCCCTAAGCCTGAGTAATTTAAAGTCCTGGGGACCCCATCCCCCAAAGCTACATCTCTTTTAAAGCCCCCCACCCCGAGTCTCATTAGGCTCTGAGGGTCTCATCCCCCAGGTCACTATATATTTTCAAGGGAGGGAGGCCAAGTGGCCCCCTCCCCGAGCCTTATTAGGCCCCCATGGCCTTTTTTTTTTAAAGGGGAGGGGGCAGCGGGTCCCATGCACAAGCCATTTTAGATCCAGGGGAGCCCACCCCTGGGGACTAAACTTACAAAAAAGAGAAGGAGGCTACTCCTCTCACCTTCCTGGCTCTCTTTAGAACCTGGAGATCACATCCCCCAGGCCCCTTTTGTATTAAAGAGGAGGAGGGCCACGTGGCCCACCTCCCTGAGCCTTATTAGGCCCTCCCTGGGGACCTCATCCCTCAGGGCTATTTTTTTTTAAGTCAAAGGGAGGGCGCTGCATTGACCCCCAAACCTTTTTCCCCGGGTACTCCATTCCCCAGGCCCTCATTATTAAAGGTGGGTTCCCAGGCCCAAATCGAGGGCACCCACCATACACTCGTTGGGGGCAGCAGGGGAGCACCAAGGTCCCCGTGGCCACAGCTGGCTGCCCTCTTTGCTTCCACCCACAGGGAGCAGCTACTTACGCTTCTCTCTCCAGGCAGGAGCAATATTTTGATCTGTTTCTCTGCCTGCATCATTGTGGATAGTAGGCCTGGGCGGTAAATTCCGTTCCGCTCGCGGAATTTGTGGAATTTGGGTAATTTCGCGTTCCGCGGAGAACGCGGAATTACCAAAAATTCAGCGATCCGCGGCTTCGCAGAATTTTTTGCTTGTTCGCACTTTCAAATTGCGTGTTTGCGAGATATTTCTCCCCGAGCACGCAAACAGCGTTCGCGAACAGGAAAAAAGCATCGCGAACGGGCGGAACAAGCAATTCCGCGTGTTCGCTGAACTTTTGCGTGCTCGCAGAGTTTTTTTACCATTTCGCGGAGCTTTGCGTAGCGCGACTACGCAAATTCCGCCCACCCCTAGGGAAACATATAAAAATCGTCTCCCAGCGGTGTGGGAGCATTTTTAAAGGTCTCTCCCACTGGGAGCAAACTTTGTGCTTGCTCATGCATGGTGGGAGATTTGAAAATGCTCCCTCCGAGCTGGAGCTAACACAGGTTTCCCTGCCTGTGTCAGTGCGGAATAGGAAAACCGATATGTCCCGGGGTGAGCTCCCCAGGACAGAGCTAGTGAGCTGGTCCCGGGGGATGGGGACCCCAGGCCATTAATGGCTCAGAGAAGGGTGCCCCAGATGCCACCATCTCTTTTATTTAGTTTTGCAGCACCAGGGAATAAGGTCCCCAGGGGCTTTAGAGGCTCAATGATGGGTTCATGTGGAGCCCTTCCTTTTTTGGGCAATTTTGGCCCTGGGGGGTAGGCTCTGTGGGGCCTGTGATGGCTTGGGGAGGGGTGCCACAGAGCCCCACTCCCCTTATTGAATAATTTTAGCCACAGGGGTGGGCTCCCTGGGGCCTATAATGGCTCGGGGAGGGAGTACCGCAGGGTCATGGAACAAACTGCAGATTTCTTTTTGAGTTTTGTCCCATGCGGGGTCCCTCTAGATCCCCCGATAGGGCCTTGGGGGCAGGGTTTCCCTACCCTGTTCCCTTATATTATTATTTTTTAGATGCATAGGACAGGGGGCCAAGTCCCCGATCCCTGTAATGGGCGCCAGCAACATTTTTCTCATGTTGCTGGCACCCAATCAGAGCGCTAACTCAGGAGCAAATTGCCACAACAGAAATAAAGCTCCCTGGGCCAATCAGAATACTCCATTTTTAAAATGGCTCTACCACAAGAGACTCATGCCCAACTGCCTGGATATAAAATTATTTCTAACCCTTAATTTAAAAAAAAACTACTGAACGTATATACACCAAATCAGTTTGGGAACTATAAAAAATGAACACTAAAATACATATTAGCATTCAGCTGATCAATCAGAAATAAGAACAACATTTACAAAAAAAGCCTTAATGAACCAACTTACAACGATCACCTCTAAAATTTACCACAGAATGCCCAAATGATACAATTGGTTTCAAGCCTAAAATTAGCATTACAAATGCAAATAGGTCAAGTTTAAAGTGCGAAGTCATACAGTGCAGGAAGCAAGCAAGGGCAGACAGAGTGGACTAAGGTTGTAAAGTAGTGCTTCATGCAGTTCAATATGAAGCACTCGAGTGGAGGAGGAATGATACTTCCAAATAGCCAATAGCATTAGTTGACAGGTGAATAGAATGCATCAAATGTTCGAAAGAGGCCAGTCCATAAAAAAACAGTGATTGAAAGGGGCAGGCCCAAAGCCCATTCCATGTATATATTTAGAAAACATTTATCTAAAAAAAAGTTTTTTATACAATTGCAAGGTGCATAAAGATGGCATTCTGTCCTTAAAGACAATTCACAGAATTAACAATAAAAGACAGAGAAAGAAAGCACAGAAGATATCATTTCCTAGTCAAGACACATATTTCTTTTACAACATTCAATAAAATCAGAGCATGTTAGGGTGCACACCTAAATTAATGTATATATATATATATATATATATATATATATATATATATATATATATATATAAATATATATATAAATATATACATATATATAAATGTATATATATATATATATATATTCACTGAAAAAACCATAGGTTTCAGGCACGTTATAGTTAGAAATTAGCATTTAAAAAACCTTAGAAATTCACTGAAAAACCATAGGTTTTAGGGACAGTTATAGTTAGTTGGACATTGCACTCGTACAAAACCCGTGAAATTCCCCGTTGTAGTTAGTTCAGCTAACTATAACTCGCGCCCCGCAATGCACTGCTGATGACGTCACATATTACATCACTCATGACATGGTCAGTGACATCACTGATGACATCACTGATGACATCATGCAGTGACTGTGTGTTTCTATAAAGTTTAAATATGTTTACTATATATGCCAAGGTGTATTGAATAATGAGTGGGTGTATAAGTGTCTGGATGGATGATTTAGTAGGTGCGTGACTGACTCTATAAGTGAGTGATTAAACGTATCTTACTAAATGCATGGGTTAGTGACTAAACTGTGTGAATGTCTTTATCCGTCTGTCTGTTGGTGTGTAAGTGGCTGCATGGGTTTGTAAATAGCTACATGAGTGTCTATATGAGTTATTCATTGGTTGTCTGAGTATCTGTATGGGTGCCTGAGTGTTTGTGTGGATGGGGTGTGTGTGACTGCACATAGATGTATCAGTGGGTGATTCACTGGGTGCATGGTTTCAAGAGTGCATCTGTGATGGACTGTATGGGTGGGTGAGTGTGTGTATGGGTGTGTTAGTAAGTGAATGTATATCTCAGTGGTACATGTGTGAGTAACTACATATGTGAAAGGCAGTATATATGTGTGTTGGAGTATATAAATGGGTATAAGTGAGAGTGTGTGATTGTGAGAGTGGCTGTATGGATGAGTGTGTACTTGTATTAGTGATTGTATAAGAGCGTAAGAATGTGCTAGTATTTGTATGAGTAAGCGAGCTGGTGTGTGTATAACTGTATAGGTGAGTAAATGGCAGTGTGATTAATTATTTGCATGACTGACTAGGTGTGTGAGTACCTCTATGGATGAGTGGCGGTGTGTGAGTGTCTATGTAGGTGTATGAGTGCATATGATAGTCCTGTACTGAGTGACCGTAAGTATGAGTGACTGTACAGGTGAGTGAGTGGATGTGTGTGTAGACCTAAGAATCAGTGAGTGGGTATGTAGTTATTGGTGTTGGAGTGTCTATGGTTTTGAGAATGGCAGTCTGTAATTTAGAGTGGGTGTATCAAAAGTTATATTAGGGTGTGAGAAGATGCATGAAATTATCACATGGATGATGTCATGGATGATGTCATCAGTGATGTCACTGACCATGTAATGAGTGATGTAATATGTGACGTCATCAGCAGTGCATTGCGGGGGCGCGAGTTATAGTTAGCTGAACTAACTATAACGGGGGAATTTCACGGGTTTTGTACGAGTGCAATGTCCAACTAACTATAACTGTCCCTAAAACCTATGGTTTTTTCAGTGAATTTCTTAGGTTTTTTAAATGCTAATTTCTAACTATAACTGTCCCTAAAACCTATGGTTTTTTCAGTGAATTTCAAAGGTTTTTTAAATGCTAATTTCTAACTATAACGTGCCTGAAACCTATGGTTTTTCAGTGAATTTCAAAGGTTTTTTAAATGCTAATTCCTAACTATAACATGTCTGAAACCTATGGTTTTTTTCAGTGAATTTCAAAGGTTTTGTAAATGACAATTTTTAAATGTATTAATTGTTATATTTATTTTTTGATACTGATTTACTACATTTTTTTAAACTATTTATTTTTAGATATTTTATTTTTTAAATTACATTGTAATTACATTATACATTACATTACAAAATATACTTTCTCAGAATGAATTACTTTAGTTTAAATACTTTGCAAATAGGCAATAGACTTTTAAGTACAGTAGTTACAGTTGTTGCAATGGGCAACACAATTTCAAACACAATGCAACATTGAGCTCAATGTGAATTTCTAGTTAAATGCCATTAGTTACTTTATGGATTACTTTTCTAACCACAGGACTGGATCCTAGATTCAGTCCTGGGACATCTCCTGTAAACAGTTGAGTAACAGCGTTTTGGTTACAGTAGTGATTTTTAAGGAATATTATTGTTTTTTAAAAGTTGACACTTAGAAACTTTTTCACATAGAATCACCAATGTTATCCTATGGGAGGAAATTCACTTAGCAGGTAAGTAGTGTTATCGTTACTTTTTCTTACTCAGTGGTGGATCCTGGATCCAGCACTGGTGCATCTCCTATAAACAGTTGAAAGAATGCGTTTAAGTCATACAGGCGATTTTTAAGGAATATTTGTAGTTTGTGAAAATCGACACAAACTTTTCTGCTGAAAACCAGACAATGGATTCCTATGGAAGGAAATACAAGTTACTGGTAAGTACGGTTAGAATTACTTTTCAGGGTCAGTGCTGGGCTAAAAGATGCAGCACTGGGTTCTCTCCTGATAACAGGTGAGTAAATTGGAATTCGTAGTTCGGCTGATTTTAGAGGAATATTATAAAGTTCCAAAACTCCACACTTAGAAGAATTTCCAAGTGACGCCAGTCAATGTTAGCCTATGGAAGGAAATTCAAGTTACTGGTAAGTACGGTTAAAATTACTTTTCAGGATCAGTACTGGGCTCAAAGATGCAGCACTGAGGTCTCTCCTGATAACAGGTGAGTAAATAGGAATTCGTAGTTCGGCTGATTTTAGAGGAATATTTGCACAATGGTGAAGGAAGGGGTGGGGCCTGAGGTGACATGTCTGCAAACACGCCCTGTGGCGCGTTTTAAGTTGGAGAATTAATTCCTCCCCAATCCCGAGGGTCCCTAGGGGCCAACTAGCCCACCAGATACCTCCAGTATGCGCCAGAGAGCTGCTTTGCAGAGAGGTGTTCAGAGGCCACGCCCCTTTTACAACACTCTGCAACGCAGCTCCGTGGCGCTCACTGGAGGTACCTGGTGGGCTAGTTAGCCCAGAGACCCTCAGGATTGAAGGGGATTTAATTCCCCATCTTAAAACGCGCCACGAGGCCTGTTTGCACACATGTCACCTGAAGCCCCGCCCCCTCCCTTCACCACTGTGCAAACGCGCCCTGTGGCACGTTTTAAGTTGGAGGATTAAGTCTCCTTGAATCCTGAGGGTCCCTGGAGTCCAACTAGCGCACCATGTAGCTCCAAAAAGCACCACAGTGCTGCGTTGCACAGAGGTGTAAAAAGGGGCGTGGCCTCTGTACACCTCTCTGCAACGCAGCCCCTGGCGCATACTGGAGATTCCCGGTGGGCTAGTTGGCCCCAGGGACCCCCAGTATTCAAGGGGAATTACTTCCCTTCTTACAACGCGCCAGGGGGCGCGTTTGCAGAGTGCTGCAGGGAGGGGGCGGGGCCTCCGGCACGATGCTGTTTTTTTGCTTCCTTTTTTTTTCATGGGAGGGGGCTGCATGGCCCCCCTTCCCTCGTCCACTTTTGTCCCCGGGGACCCCATCCCCCGGGGCCTGAGGCTGTTCATTTATTTATTATTATTTTTTTTTAAACGGGAAGGGGCCGCGTGGCCCCCTCCCTGGGCCTGTATTTGCCCCGGGACCCCATCCCCGGGGCATGCCCTCTTTTAAAAAAATATATATATTTGGAGGGGGGCTGCGTGTCCCCCCTCCTCAGGCTATTAAAGGCCCCAGGGACCCCATCCCCCGGGGCCGGCCTTTGCGTCCTTTTTTTTTTTTTTCTTAATTCCTTTTTTTTAGGAGGGGGGCTGCGTGGCACACCTCCCGGGCCACTAATGGCCCCGGGGACCCCATCCCCCGGGGCCTGGCCACACGTTGGGGACCGTGGGGGGGTCCCCAATCCCCGCACGGTCCCGCCGGCTCCCCGCGTCCTGCGGGAGCCGGCATTGCTTTCCATAAGGGAGCTGCTGACATGCAGCTCCCCTTATGGAAAAGCAATCTGCTTTGCTTCATTGAAGCGAGAGCAGGTTTCCTGCTCTCGCTTCAATGAAGCAAGCTAGTTTGCAATGACAGGACGGGAGCCGCGAGGCTCCCGTCCTGCCATTGCAAACAGCAGTGTCCCGGGGGTAGGCACCTCGGGACACTGCAGGAGCCGGCCCTGGGGGTGGCGGTCCTCAGGGCCACCACAGGCTCCAGGAGGGGGCCGCGCGGCCCCCTCCCCACTTCTGCAAAGCCCCGGGAGGTGGTGGTCCCCGGGCCTTCGGAGGTCCGAAACGGACCCCCATTTTAAAATTTTTAGTGCCCCGGGAGGTGGAGGTCCCGGGCGTGTGGAGGCTGGAGCCCCCACAAAGGTATTTAAAATTTAAAAAAAGAAGCCTCAGGGGGTGGCGGTCCCCGGGGCTGCGGGAGGGCACAGTGCCCTCCCGCACCATTTTTATTAGAAAGCCCCGGGGGGTGGCAGTCCCCGGGGCTTGGGGGGCCTTAGAGGCCCCCCATTAACTATAAACCCACCCCCGCATGCCCCCGGGACTTGGCCCACCCGGGGGCAAAATAGCATCGAAGCGCGGGAGACCGCGCTTCTATTTTTTTTTTTTTACGACGGGATCCGCGCACCCTAAGCGCATCCCGCCGATTTTTTTTTTTTGATTTTTTTTTAAATTCTTTTTTCTGCCCAGGGGGTCCTTGTGGGATCCCCTGAACAGTCCTAAGGGGTCAGGGTGTTTCTACCCTGCCCCCTTTGTGCATTTTGCGCACTTGTTTCTCTGCCTCGGTTCTACCGAGGGACAAAATGGCTGCCAACACTTCCTGATTTGGAGTGTTGACAGCCAATTAGCATGCAGCTCGTGATCGGGAGGGTACGCGGACCCTACGCGGCCATAGATATATATGTGATTTTACTTTTGATTCTGTCAGCAACTACTGAACGGATTTACACCATTTAACAAAAAGGGTTCTTTCTGAACCAAGAACTACCTCTTTGCCAAATTTGGTGTAATTCCGTTCAGCAGTTCGGGCTGTAGCCGTGGCTAAAGTTTCCTATGGGAAAATGAATGGGGAAAACACGTTTTGGGACCCCCATTTTTTCTCGGCCCCCGCTTGATGAATCACCCCGAAACTTTCAGGGTAGGAGCGGACCGGAGCAGGCCATAAAGTTTGAAAATTTCGCGAAGATTCGTCAACCGACGCAAGAGTTATTTCAAATAGAATGTTGCGGATTTCCTATGGAAAATAGGTCCTAACTATAACTATCTACTGGCGGCCGCCAGTAGATAATATATATATATATATATATATATATATATATATATATATATATATATATATATATATTTACACAAGGGAATTAAGAGCATTGTCAAACAATTTCTATCTCAATCAGTACTTAGATACTTAGAGTGCTAAAACCTGCATGAAATGATCAGTTTCTATCAAGCACTATGCACTTAAAGATTCTTGGTGTCAAGTGCAAGCCCCAAGGCAGCCCAGCTAGAGTCTTTTCATTTCAAGTGTATTGTCTGCATGTGCATTCGATGCTTACATGCTCTTGAACACAGCCTATTATAATGAAAGGATAGGCGAGACCACTGCAAAGAGTTTCTGCAGAAAGAAGCATTATCCCTGGAGCCAGTTCAAGGCTGAATGTAATAGAAAATAGAAAAATAAAATATAAAGGCTAGAATCTTGATTTTTCCTGCTACTTGATAGCTTTATCATGATTTAAATCCTTTTGGCTGGAAATATTTCAAATGGTCTGAAAATAAGTATTGCCAGAGGTCCTGATATCACACTGTAGGGATCAGAACCCGCTTTACTATTGACATCTTTTCCTTTTTTTAAAATGTGAATGTGGTGAAACAGTGATGTGAAGATGATCTATCTATCTATCTATTTATCCATCCAGCCATCCATCTATCTATCATCCATCTGTCTAAGAGAGAGAGAGAGAGTGAGAAATATGTGCAAATTCACAGTGTAATATGCTATGTAATACAACTGAGTGTGTGGAGAGGCCATGTGTCAAAAGCCTCTAGTAGGGTATGATGTTCTCCACCTCCCTTAACAAATGTAATAAATAACATATTTCATTCAGCAGATCGCACCTATGGTTAATGCTATGTTATATTTTCCATTTAGTTGAAAAAAGGAAAGACGTCTGTATAATAATCAGAACACAAAAGGGTTAACCTGATGATGTGAGACACTTTCTATGTCAATGCTTATACAGGAAGTTGTAAGAAATATGTATATAAACACGGAAATGCTGTGAAAACACTGACCGTTGATAAAGGCGCTAGCCGAAATGCGTCCTTGGTACTTGTAACCCGATGAATTAAACCAGGCTAATTTCCTCCCTCGTGAGTGCTGTCTCTTCTCTGGAAGCAACTGGAGCAACATATTTATCGCAGTCCCACCACCGCGTTTCCAGACAGGCACCCTCTCCGGAGTGCTAAGCGTTTTTGGTGGAATTGAAGCGAGAATATATATATATATATATATATATATATATATATATATATATATATACATATATATATATATATTCACTGAAAAAAACACAGGTTTCAGGGACGTTATAGTTAGAAATTAGCATTTAAAAAACCTTAGAAATTCACTGAAAAACCACAGGTTTCAGGGATGTTATAGTTAGTTGGACATTTCACTCGTACAAAACCAGAGAAATTCAGCCGTTATAGTTAGTTGAGCTAACTATAACTCACACCCCTGCAATACACTGCTGATGACGTCACATATTACATCACTCATGACATGGTCAGTGACATCACTGATGACATCACTGATGACATCTCAAATGACATCACTGATGACATCATCCAGTGACTGTGTGTTTCTGTAAAGTTTAAATATGTGTTATATATATATATATATAGGCCAAGGTGTATTGAAGAATAAGTGGGTATATGAGTGTCTGAATGGATGATTTAGTAGGTGCGTGACTGACTGTGTAAGTGAGTGATTAAACATGTTTTACTGAATGTATGGGTTAGTAACTAAACTGTGTGAATGTCTGTATCAGTCTGTCAGTTGTTGTGTAAGCGGCTGCATGGGTTGATGAGTAGCTACATGAGTGTCTATATTGGTTATTGATTGGTTGTCTGAGTATCTGAATGGGTGCCTGAGTATCTGTGTGGGTGGGTGGGGGTGTGTGACTCTGTGCATAGATGTGTGAGTGGGTGAATCACTGGGTGTATGAGTTCAAGAGTGCATCTGTGAAGGGCTGTATGTGTGGGTGAGTGTGTGTATGGGTATGTTGGTGAGTGAATGGATGTCTCAGTGGTACATGTGTGAGTAACTACATATGTGAAAGGCAGTATATGTGAGTGTTGGACTATATAAATGAGTATATGTGAGAGTAAGTGATTGTGAGAATGGCTGTATGGATGAGTGTGTGCTTGTGTCAGTGATTGTATAAGAGACTAAGTATGTGTTAGTATCTGTATGAATAAGTGAGGTGGTGTGTGTATAACTGTATAGGTGAGTAAATGGGAGTGTGATTGATTCTTTGCATGACTGACTAGGTGTGTGAGTAACTCTATGGGTGAGTGTAGGTGTGTGAGTGTCTGTGTAGGTGTATGAGTGCATATATCAGTGGCTATATTGATGAGTGACTGCATTTATGAGTGGCTGTATGGGTGAGTGGATGTGTGTGTAGACCTATGAATCAGCGAGTGGGTTTGTACTAACTGGTATTGGTGTGTCTATGATTTCAAGAATGGTAGTCTGTATTTTAGAGGGGGTGTATCAAAGGTTATATTAGGGTGTGAGGAGGTGCATCAGATGATCACGTGGATGATGTCATCACTCAAGTCATCAGTGATGTCATTTGAGATGTCATCAGTGATGTCACTGACCATGTCATGAGTGATGTAATATATGACGTCATCAACAGTGCATTGCGGCGGCGCGAGTTATAGTTAGCTCAACTAACTATAACAGCCGAATTGCTCTGGTTTTGTACGAGTGAAAAGTCCAACTAACTATAGCATCCCTGAAACCTGTGTTTTTTTCAGTGAATTTCTAAGGTTTTTTAAATGCTAATTCCTAACTATAAGGTCCCTGAAACCTCTGGTTTTTTCAGTGAATTTCTAAGGTTTTGTAAATGCTAATTTCTAAATATGCCTACATAGGTAGGACATGTGCAGAAAGATGAATAAAGGTGCAGAAAGAAGAAAGAGAAGTGCAGAAAGAACCAACAGAGGTGCAGAAAGAGGCCTACTTTGACTGTACCTTTGTTAAAGATTGCAGGAATCGCTGTTAGCATGAGCTGAAAGCCATTTTGTACTTGGCAGCCATTTTAGTTAGCCATGTGCTCGCCATGTGCTTTCTCCCTCTTCCAGAGTCTTGCACATGCTCAGAGAGGCCTAGCTGGTAGAATGCACCTGCTCCTAGTATAGAACTGTCAAGCTATTCTTACTCATGTAAGCAGTTTAGTCTCCCCTCCCACTTTGTGGAGCAAGCACATTTTGTATACCCATATTAGTCAATAAGCATGCTTGTATGTGCTAGGACCGCCCCTTGATTTTATGCCGACTATGTAACAAATACATATATAAGGACCCTGTTCTCTGCACTCATTAGAATGCCTCCTACAGTGGCCTGCGGGTACCGTAAGATGCAATCTCCCTCATCTGAGGTTAATAAAACATGTTTTTTTGATATTACAGCTTCTGTGCCAATCTCTTCTTTGTTGGTCTTAAGGACCAGATGTATCAGTGAACCCCTAAGAAGGTTTTTATTTCTACACCTTACAACATACTCATTCAAAGTAGCCTAATCACTAATCCTTCTCCCAAGATGTCTTAAACCTCACTTTTCTCTTGAAGGTTCACTATTAATCGACTGCTCAGAATGTTAGGCCTACCAAACATAAAACAGCAATCCTAAGCATATCACTGTTGTAAATCTGACCAAGTTTGTGAAGGTATGCATGTGTGTCTCTGCTTTTACTGAGTGACATGTTACATAAAAATAAACATAGAAATACTTGAATACCTGTGTATCAAACAGCATACTCTGTAAATATGTGTACAAAAAGGTGTACGTATTTGTTTCTGCTCATAATACAGGGCACATGGGTATTCAATAGTATATTTGAGGGGCTCTACAACACCTATATACATAAGACATGTCTGCCTGTGCAGCTGAATGACAGAGCAGAACTGAGAACATTTAAAAACCAATAGAAGAAGCTACCCACTTTTTAAGCTTCCATCTTCAGATGCATAACACATGTGAGAATACATATACAAGTAGACATATACCTCCGTCACAAGAGCACGCAGATCTTTAAACTTCACAACTTGCACTTCCCATTTGAGTACAGAAAGAGGCAAGAGAAGTACAGAAAGAAGCAAGAGATGTGCAGAAAGATACAAAAGAAGTGCAGAAAGAAGGAACAGAGGTGCAGAAAGAGGCAACAGGGGTGCAGAAAGAAGGAAGAGGGGTGGAGAAAGAGGCAGGGGCCTGCAGAAAGAAGCAAGAGAGCTGCAGAAAGAAACAAAAGAAGTGCAGAAAGAAGGAACAGAGGTGCAGAAAGAGGCAAGAGCGGTACAGAACGAGGGAAGAGGGGTGCAGAAAGAGGCACGAGGGGTTAGAAAGAAGCAAGAGAGGTACAGAGATAAGCAAGCGAAGTGCAGAAAGAAGCAACAAGGATGAAAAAAGGGGGAAAAGGGGTGGAGAACGAGGCAAGAGGGTTGCAGAAAGAAGCAAGAGAGGTACAGAAAGAAACAAAAGAAGTACAGCAAGAAGCAACAGAGGTGCAAAAAGAGGTAAGAGGAGTGCAGAAAGAAGGAAGAATGGTGCAGAAAGAGGAATGAGGGGTGCAGAAAGAAGCAAGAGAGTTGCAGAAAGAAGCAAGAGAAGTACATGAAGAAGCAACAGAGATGCTGAAAGGGGGAAGTGGGGTGGAGAAAGAGGCAAGAGCAATACAGAAAGAAGCAAGAGAGTTGCAGAGAGAAACAAAATAAGTGCAGAAAAAAGGAACAGAGGTGCAGAAAGAGGCAATAGGGGAGCAGAAAGAGGGAAGAGGGGTGCAGAAAGAGGCACAAGGGTTACAGAAAGAAGGGACAGAGGTGCAGAAAGAAGCACAAGAAGTACAGAAAAAAGCAGCAGAGGTGCAGAAAGAGTGATGAGGGGTGGAGAAAGAAGCAAAAGAAATGCAGAAAGAAGCAACAGAGATGCAAAAAGGGAGAACAGGGGTGGATAAAGTGGCAAGAGGGGTGCAGAAAGAAGCAAGAGAGGTGCAGAAAAACAAAAGAATAGCATAAAGAAGGAACAGAGGTGCAGAAAGAGACAAGAGGGGTGCAGAAAGAGGGAAGAGGGGTGCAGAAAGAAGCACGAGTGGTGCAGAAAGAAGCAAGAGATCTACGGAAAGAAACAAAAGAAGTACAGAAAGAAGGAACAGAGGTGCAGAAAGAGGCAACAGGGGTGAAGAAAGATGGAAGAGGGGTGGAGGAAGATGCAAGGGGGTGCAGAAAGAAGCAAGAGAGCTGCAGAAAGAAACAAAAGAAGTGCAGAAAGAAGGAACAGAGGTGCAGAAAGAGGCAAGAAGGATGCAAAAAGAGGGAAAGGGGTGCAGAAAGAGGCTAGAGCGGTGCAGAAAGAAGCAAGAGATGTACAGAAAGAAACAAAAGAAGTACAGAAAGAAGGAACAGAGGTGCAGAAAGAGGCAGCAGGGGTGAAGAAAAAGGGAAGAGGGGTGTAGAAAGAGGCAAGGGGGTGCAGAAAGAAGCAAGAGAGCTGCAGAAAGAAACAAAAGAAGTGCAGAAAGAAGGAACAGAGGTGCAGAAAGAGGCAAGATGAGTGCAGAAAGAGAGAAGAGGGGTGCAGAAAGAGGCACGAGGGGTGCAGAAAGAAGCAAGAGAGGTGCAGAAAGAAGCAAGATAACTGCATAAAGAAGCAGCAAAGATGCAGAAAGGGGAAGTGGGGTGAAGAAAGAGGCAAGAGGGATACAGAAAGAAACAAGAGAGGTGCAGAAAGAAACAAAAGAAGTGCAGTAAGCAGGAAGAGTGATGCAGAAAGAGGCAAGAGGGGTGCAGAAAGAGGGAAGAGGGATGTAAAAGAGGCACAACGGGTGCAGAAAGAAGCAAGAGGGGTGCAGAAAGAGGCACAAGGCTTGCAGAAAGAAGGGACAGAGTTGCAGAAAGAAGCAAGAGAAGTGCAGAAAGAAACAACAGAGGTGCAGAAAGAGGGATGAGGGGTGGAGAAAGAGGCAAGAGAAGTACAGAAAGAAGCAACACAGATGCAAAAAGGGGGAACAGGGGTGAAGAAAGTGGCAAGAGGGGTGCAGAAAGAAGCAAGAGGGGTGCAGAAAGAAGCAAGAGAGGTGCAGAAAGAAGCAAGAGTAGTGCAGAAAGAAGGAGCAGAGGTGCAGAAAGAGGCTAGAGGAGTGCAGAAAGAGGGAAGAAGGGTGCAGAAAGAAGCACGAGTGGTGCAGAAAGAAGCAAAGAGGTGCAGAAAGAAGCAAGAGTAGTGCAGAAAGAAGCAACAGAGGTGTAGAAAGAGGCCAGAGGGGTGCAAAAAGAGGGAAGAGGGGTGCAGAAAGAGGCAAGAGATGTGCAGAAAGAAATAAAAGGAGTGCAGAGAGAAGGAACAGAGGTGCAGAAAGGGGCAACAAGGGTGCAGAAACAGGGAAGAGGGGTGGAGAAAGAGGCAAGGGGTGCAGAAAGAAGCATGAGAGCTACAGACAGAAACAAAAGAAGTGCATAAAGAAGGAACAGAGGTGGAGAAAGAGGCAAGAGGGGTGCAGAAAGAGGCAACAGGGGTGCAGAAAGAACCAAGAGGTACAGAAAAATAATAAAAGAAGTGCATAAAGAAGGAACAGAGCTGCAGAAAAAGGCAAGAGGGTGCACAAAGAGGGGAGAGGGGTGTGAAAGAGGCAAGAGGAGTGCAGAAAGAAGCAAGAGGAGTGCAGAAAGAAGCAACGGAGGTGCATAAAGAGGCAAGAGGGGTACAAAAAGAGGGAAAAAGGGTGCAGAAAGAGGCACGTGGGGTGCAGAATGAAGCAAGAGACGTGCAGAAAGAAACAAAAGAAGTACAGAAAGAAGGAACAGAGGTGCAGAAAGAGGCAAGAGTGTTGCAGAAAGAAGCACGAGTGGTGCAGAAAGAAGAAAGAGGTGTAGAAAGAAGCAAGAGGAGTGCAGAAAGAAGCAACAGAGGTGCAGAAAGAGGCAAGAGGGGTGCAAAAAGAGGGAAGAGGGTGCAGAAAGAGGCACGAGGGGTGCAGAAAGAAGCAAGAGCCGTGCATAAAAAAACAAAAGAAGTACAGAAAGAAGGAAGCAAGAGAAGTGTAGAAAGAAGCAACAGAGGTGCAGAAAGAGGGATGAGGGGTGCAGAAAGAAGCACGAGTGGTGCAGAAAGAAGCAAGAGATCTACAGAAAGAAACAAAAGAAGTACAGAAAGAAGGAACAGAGGTGCAGAAAGAGGCAACAGGGGTGAAGAAATATGGAAGAGGGGTGGAGGAAGAGGCAAGGGGGTGCAGAAAGAAGCAAGAGAGCTGCAGAAAGAAACAAAAGAAGTGCAGAAAGAAGGAACAGAGGTGCAGAAAGAGGCAAGAAGGATGCAAAAAGAGGGAAAGGGGTGCAGAAAGAGGCTAGAGCGGTGCAGAAAGAAGCAAGAGATGTACAGAAAGAAACAAAAGAAGTACAGAAAGAAGGAACAGAGGTGCAGAAAGAGGCAGCAGGGGTGAAGAAAAAGGGAAGAGGGGTGTAGAAAGAGGGAAGAGGGGTGCAGAAAGAAGCACGAGTGGTGCAGAAAGAAGCAAGAGATCTACAGAAAGAAACAAAAGAAGTACAGAAAGAAGGAACAGAGGTGCAGAAAGAGGCAACAGGGGTGAAGAAAGATGGAAGAGGGGTGGAGGAAGAGGAAAGGGGGTGCAGAAAGAAGCAAGAGAGCTGCAGAAAGAAACAAAAGAAGTGCAGAAAGAAGGAACAGAGGTGCAGAAAGAGGCAAGAAGGATGCAAAAAGAGGGAAAGGGGTGCAGAAAGAGGCTAGAGCGGTGCAGAAAGAAGCAAGAGATGTACAGAAAGAAACAAAAGAAGTACAGAAAGAAGGAACAGAGGTGCAGAAAGAGGCAGCAGGGGTGAAGAAAAAGGGAAGAGGGGTGTAGAAAGAGGCAAGGGGGTGCAGAAAGAAGCAAGAGAGCTGCAGAAAGAAACAAAAGAAGTGCAGAAAGAAGGAACAGAGGTGCAGAAAGAGGCAAAAGAGGTTCAGAAAGAAGCGAGAGGTGCAGAAAGAAGCAACAGAGGTGCAGAAAGAGGCAAGATGAGTGCAGAAAGAGAGAAGAGGGGTGCAGAAAGAGGCACGAGGGGTGCAGAAAGAAGCAAGAGAGGTGCAGAAAGAAGCAAGATAACTGCATAAAGAAGCAGCAAAGATGCAGAAAGGGGGAAGTGGGGTGAAGAAAGAGGCAAGAGGGATACAGAAAGAAACAAGAGAGGTGCAGAAAGAAACAAAAGAAGTGCAGTAAGCAGGAAGAGTGATGCAGAAAGAGGCAAGAGGGGTGCAGAAAGAGGGAAGAGGGATGTAAAAGAGGCACAACGGGTGCAGAAAGAAGCAAGAGGGGTGCAGAAAGAGGCACAAGGCTTGCAGAAAGAAGGGACAGAGTTGCAGAAAGAAGCAAGAGAAGTGCAGAAAGAAACAACAGAGGTGCAGAAAGAGGGATGAGTAGTGGAGAAAGAGGCAAGAGAAGTACAGAAAGAAGCAACACAGATGCAAAAAGGAGGAACAGGAGTGCAGAAAGAGGGAAGAAGGGTGCAGAAAGAAGCACGAGTGGTGCAGAAAGAAGCAAAGAGGTGCAGAAAGAAGCAAGAGTAGTGCAGAAAGAAGCAACAGAGGTGTAGAAAGAGGCCAGAGGGGTGCAAAAAGAGGGAAGAGGGGTGCAGAAAGAGGCAAGAGATGTGCAGAAAGAAATAAAAGGAGTGCAGAGAGAAGGAACAGAGGTGCAGAAAGGGGCAACAAGGGTGCAGAAACAGGGAAGAGGGGTGGAGAAAGAGGCAAGGGGGTGCAGAAAGAAGCATGAGAGCTACAGACAGAAACAAAAGAAGTGCATAAAGAAGGAACAGAGGTGGAGAAAGAGGCAAGAGGGGTGCAGAAAGAGGCAACAGGGGTGCAGAAAGAACCAAGAGGTACAGAAAAATAATAAAAGAAGTGCATAAAGAAGGAACAGAGCTGCAGAAAAAGGCAAGAGGGGTGCACAAAGAGGGGAGAGGGGTGTGAAAGAGGCAAGAGGAGTGCAGAAAGAAGCAAGAGGAGTGCAGAAAGAAGCAACGGAGGTGCATAAAGAGGCAAGAGGGGTACAAAAAGAGGAAAAAGGGTGCAGAAAGAGGCACGTGGGGTGCAGAATGAAGCAAGAGACGTGCAGAAAGAAACAAAAGAAGTACAGAAAGAAGGAACAGAGGTGCAGAAAGAGGCAAGAGTGTTGCAGAAAGAAGCACGAGTGGTGCAGAAAGAAGAAAGAGGTGTAGAAAGAAGCAAGAGGAGTGCAGAAAGAAGCAACAGAGGTGCAGAAAGAGGCAAGAGGGGTGCAAAAGAGGGAAGAGGGTGCAGAAAGAGGCACGAGGGTGCAGAAAGAAGCAAGAGCCGTGCATAAAAAAACAAAAGAAGTACAGAAAGAAGGAAGCAAGAGAAGTGTAGAAAGAAGCAACAGAGGTGCAGAAAGAGGGATGAGGGGTGCAGAAAGAAGCACGAGTGGTGCAGAAAGAAGCAAGAGATCTACAGAAAGAAACAAAAGAAGTACAGAAAGAAGGAACAGAGGTGCAGAAAGAGGCAACAGGGGTGAAGAAAGATGGAAGAGGGGTGGAGGAAGAGGAAAGGGGGTGCAGAAAGAAGCAAGAGAGCTGCAGAAAGAAACAAAAGAAGTGCAGAAAGAAGGAACAGAGGTGCAGAAAGAGGCAAGAAGGATGCAAAAAGAGGGAAAGGGGTGCAGAAAGAGGCTAGAGCGGTGCAGAAAGAAGCAAGAGATGTACAGAAAGAAACAAAAGAAGTACAGAAAGAAGGAACAGAGGTGCAGAAAGAGGCAGCAGGGGTGAAGAAAAAGGGAAGAGGGGTGTAGAAAGAGGCAAGGGGGTGCAGAAAGAAGCAAGAGAGCTGCAGAAAGAAACAAAAGAAGTGCAGAAAGAAGGAACAGAGGTGCAGAAAGAGGCAAAAGAGGTTCAGAAAGAAGCGAGAGGTGCAGAAAGAAGCAACAGAGGTGCAGAAAGAGGCAAGATGAGTGCAGAAAGAGAGAAGAGGGGTGCAGAAAGAGGCACGAGGGGTGCAGAAAGAAGCAAGAGAGGTGCAGAAAGAAGCAAGATAACTGCATAAAGAAGCAGCAAAGATGCAGAAAGGGGAAGTGGGGTGAAGAAAGAGGCAAGAGGGATACAGAAAGAAACAAGAGAGGTGCAGAAAGAAACAAAAGAAGTGCAGTAAGCAGGAAGAGTGATGCAGAAAGAGGCAAGAGGGGTGCAGAAAGAGGGAAGAGGGATGTAAAAGAGGCACAACGGGTGCAGAAAGAAGCAAGAGGGGTGCAGAAAGAGGCACAAGGCTTGCAGAAAGAAGGGACAGAGTTGCAGAAAGAAGCAAGAGAAGTGCAGAAAGAAACAACAGAGGTGCAGAAAGAGGGATGAGTAGTGGAGAAAGAGGCAAGAGAAGTACAGAAAGAAGCAACACAGATGCAAAAAGGAGGAACAGGGGTGAAGAAAGTGGCAAGAGGGGTGCAGAAAGAAGCAAGAGAGGTGCAGAAAGAAGCAAGAGTAGTGCAGAAAGAAGGAGCAGAGGTGCAGAAAGAGGCTAGAGGAGAGCAGAAAGAGGGAAGAGGGGTGCAGAAAGAAGCACGAGTGGTGCAGAAAGAAGCAAAGAGGTGCAGAAAGAAGCAAGAGTAGTGCAGAAAGAAGCAACAGAGGTGTAGAAAGAGGCCAGAGGGGTGCAAAAAGAGGGAAGAGGGGTGCAGAAAGAGGCAAGAAATGTGCAGAAAGAAATAAAAGGAGTGCAGAGAGAAGGAACAGAGGTGCAGAAAGGGGCAACAAGGGTGCAGAAAGAGGGAAGAGGGGTGGAGAAAGAGGCAAGGGGGTGCAGAAAGAAGCATGAGAGCTACAGACAGAAACAAAAGAAGTGCAGAAAGAAGGAACAGAGGTGGAGAAAGAGGCAAGAGGGGTGCAGAAAGAGGCAACAGGGGTGCAGAAAGAACCAAGAGGTACAGAAAAATAATAAAAGAAGTGCATAAAGAAGGAACAGAGCTGCAGAAAAAGGCAAGAGGGGTGCACAAAGAGGGGAGAGGGGTGTGAAAGAGGCAAGAGGAGTGCAGAAAGAAGCAAGAGGAGTGCAGAAAGAAGCAACGGAGGTGCATAAAGAGGCAAGAGGGGTACAAAAAGAGGGAAAAAGGGTGCAGAAAGAGGCACGTGGGGTGCAGAATGAAGCAAGAGACGTGCAGAAAGAAACAAAAGAAGTACAGAAAGAAGGAACAGAGGTGCAGAAAGAGGCAAGAGTGTTGCAGAAAGAAGCACGAGTGGTGCAGAAAGAAGAAAGAGAGGTGTAGAAAGAAGCAAGAGGAGTGCAGAAAGAAGCAACAGAGGTGCAGAAAGAGGCAAGAGGGGTGCAAAAAGAGGGAAGAGGGGTGCAGAAAGAGGCACGAGGGGTACAGAAAGAAGCAAGAGCCGTGCATAAAAAAACAAAAGAAGTACAGAAAGAAGGAAGCAAGAGAAGTGTAGAAAGAAGCAACAGAGGTGCAGAAAGAGGGATGAGGGGTGGAGAAAGAGGCAAGAGAAGTGCAGAAATAAGCAACATAGATGCAGAAAGGGGGAAGAGGGGTAGAGAAAGAGGCAAGAGGAGTGCAGAAAGAAGCAAGAGAGGTGCAGAAAGAAACAAAAGAAGTGCAGAAAGAAGGAACAGAGGTGCAGAAAGAAGCAAGAGGAGAGCAGAAAGAGAAGAAGGGTGCAGAAAGATGCACAAGTGGTGCAGAAAGAAGCAAGAGAGGTGCAGAAAGACGCAAGATAAGTACAGAAAGAAGCAACAGAGATGCAGAAAGAGGAAAGAGGGGTAGAAAAAGAGAGAAGAGAAATGCATAAAGAAGCAACAGAGATCTAGAAAGGGGGAAGTGGGGTGGAGAAAGAAGCAAGAGGGGTGCAGAAAGAAGCAAGAGAGTTGCAGAAAGAAAGAAAAGATGTGCAGAAAGAAGGAACATAGGTGCAGAAAGAGGCAAGAGGGGTGCAGAAAGAGGGAAGAGGGGTGCAGAAAGGGGCACAAGGGTGCAGCAACAAGGGACAGAGGTGCAAAAAGAAGCAAGAGAAGTGCAGAAAGAAGCAACAGAGGTGCATAAAGAGGGATGAGGGGTAGAGAAAGAGGCAGGAGAAGTGCAGAAAGAAGCAACAGAGCTACAAAAAGGGGGAACAGGGGTGGAGAAAGTGGCAGGAGGGGTGCAGAAAGAAGCAAGAGAGGTACAGAAAGAAACAAAAGAATAGCAGAAAGAAGGAACAGAGGTGCAGAAATAGGCAAGAGGAGTTCAGGAGAGGGAAGATGGGTGCAGAAAGAAGCATGAGTGGTGCAGAAAGAAGCAAAGAGGTGCAGAAAGAAGCAAGAGTAGTGCAGAAAGAAGCAACAGAGTTACAGAAAGAGTCAAGAGGGGTGCAAAAAGAAGGAAGAGGGGTGCAGAAAGAGGCATGAGGGGTGCAGAAAGAAGCAAGAGATGTGCCGAAAGAAACAAAAGAAGTGCAGAAAGAAGGAACAGAGGTGCAGAAAGGGGCAACAGGTTTGCAGAAAGAGGGAAGAGGAGTGGAGAAAGAGGAAAGGGGGTGCAGAAAGAAGCATGAGTGCTGCAGAAAGAAACAAAAGAAGTGAAGGAACAGATGTGCAGAAAGAGGCAAGAGGGGTGTAGAAAGAGGCAAAAGGGGTGCATAAAGAAGAGAGAGGTGCAGAAAGAAACAAAAGAAGTGCAGAAAGAAGGAACAGAGCTGCAGAAAGAGGCAAGGGGGTGACCAAAGAGGGAAGAGGGGTGTGAAAGGGGCACGATGAGTGCCAAAAGAAGCAAGAGGAGTGCAGAAAGAAGCAACAGAGGTGCCGAAAGAGGCAAGAGGAGTGCAAAAAGAGGGAAAAGGGGTGCAGAAAGAGGCATGTGGGGTGCAGAAAGAAGCAAGAGACATGCAGAAAGAAACAAAAGAAGTGCAGAAAGAAAGAACAGAGGTACAGAAAGAGGCAACAGGAGTGCAGAAAGAGGGTGGATGGGTGGAGAAAGAGGCAAGGGGCGCAGAAAGAAGCAAGAGAGCTGCAGAAAGAAACAGAAGAAGTGCAGAAAGAAGGAACAAAGGTGCAGAAAGAGGCAAGAGGGGTGCAGAAAGAAGGAAGAAGGGTGCAGAAAGAGGCAAAATGGTTGCAGAAAGAAGTGAGAGATGCAGAAAGAAACAAAAGAAGTGCAGAAAGAAGGAACAGAGGTGCAGAAAGAGGCAAGAGGGCTGCGGGAAGAGGGGTTTGAAAGAGGCACGAGGGGTGCAGAAAGAAGCAAGAGAGGTGCAGAAAGAAGCAACAGAGGTGCAGAAAGAGTGAAGAGCAGTGGATAAAGAGGCAAGAGGGGTGCAGAAAGAAGCAAGAGAGGTGCAAAAAGAAACAAAAAAGGGCAGAAAGAAGGAACAGAGGTGCAGAAAGCGGCAAGAGGAGTGCAGAAAGAGAAGAAGGGTGAAGAAAGAGACACAAGTAATGCAGAAAGAAGCAAGAGAGGTGCAGAAAGATGCAAGATAAGTGCAGAGAGAAGCAACAGAGATGCAGAAAGAGGAAAGAGGGGTGAAGAAAAATTCAAGAGAAGTGGAGAAAGAAGCAACAGACATGCAGAAAGTGTGAATAGGGGTGGAGAAAGAGGCAAGAGGGGTGCAGAAAGAAGCGAGAGGTGCAGAAAGAAACAAAAGAAGTGCAGAAAGAAGGGACAGAGGTGCAGAAAGAGGCAGGAGGGGTGCAGAAAGAGGCAGGACGGGTGCAGAAAGAGGGAAGAGGGGTGCAGAAAGAGGCAAGAGAGGTGCAGAAAGAGGCAAGAGGGTTGCTCAAAGAAGCAAGTGAGGTGCAGAAAGAGGCAGCAGAGGTGCAGAAAGAGGCAAAAGAGGTGCAGAAAGTAGAGAGATGTACAGAAAGAGGCAAGAGGGGTGCAGAAACAGGGAAGAGGGGTGCAAAAAATGCAGGAGGGGTGCAGAAAGAAGCAAGTGAGGTTCAGAAAGAGGCAGCAGAGGTGCAGAAAGAGGCAAAATAGGTGCAGAAAGTAGAAGAAATGTACAGAAAGAGGCAAGAAAAGTGCATAAAAAGAAGGAAAGGTGCAGAAAGAAGCAACAGAAATGCAGAAAGAGGCAAGAGAGGAGCAGAAAGAAGCAAGAGTGGCTTGCATACTATTATTACCAATTTAACACCCACATTTAGCATTAAGTAACAGGTGACCATTCTAGGTTTGCAAAGGACCTTCCATCACGCTGTAACACTTGTCGCTGCATTTTTGGTAATGTTTGAGCTAGAAATAAGGCTTTTTTTGTTCAAATCTGCAGATTAGGCAGCAGATGATGGATTATGTGGCTAATGCGGAAAATGTATAATTGTGCGAAAGTCGGTGCAGCCAAGCAGTCGCATAATTCCAGTGGCCCTGCTCATACCTCCGACTAGGTCCAGAAGTGCTCCTCAGTGATTCGTTTTTTTTTTTGTCTCATTATGTTCATAGTTTAGCTTCTATGGAAACGAGGAAGACTAAACCTGAGGTTACCACTCCACAACACAGACTACCATACCACATAATTACTCTCCATAACACATAATCCCACTCTACATAATTCCTATACACTAAATACCACATACTTTCTATCCACTTAATTTCACTGCACAACATTCCACATAATTCCACTACACACAACATACATCCACTTCACTCCAAAAAACATTAGTAAAAAACGTTTACATTTACAACGCCAATAGCTGTAACTTTCGCAAATGCGAGACCTATTACATCTCAAATGCTTCTTTAACTAGAAGTCGCCTTTGCAGAGTGGTGGAAAAAGGGGGCTGGGCCTCCGACCAGCGCTCAGGAATTCCACTGCGTAGGACATACAGGAGTTACCAGGAGGGCTTCTTTGCCCCCAAAGTCCCTCAGGAGTAAAGTGGACTTCATCCCCCAACCCATAGTGTGCCAGGAGGCGTGTTTGCAGAGTGGTGGAGAAAGGGGTGTGTGACCTCTGAAGACCTCTTAGCAATACCACTGTGTGGGACTTACTGGAGGTAACAGGAGGGGTAGTTGTCCTCCAAGGACGTCCTTGGGGGCCAACTACCACTCCTATTACCTCCAGTAAGTCCCACACAACAGCATTGGTAAGTTCTTATAGCAGACCACACGCCCTTTGCCCACCACTCTGCAAATGCGCTCCTTGGCGCGCTTTTGGATGGGGATTAAAGTCCCCTTCGATGTTGGGGGTCCTTAGGGGCCAACTAGCCTATCTGACACCTCCAGTAAGGCCCACATAGTGAGATTGCTGAGAGGTGGACACAGGCACACCCCCTTTCTGCACCACTCTGCAAACGCGCCTCCTGGCACGCTCTTGGTTAGGGGATGAAGTCCCCTTGCCCTCTGAGGATCCCTGGGGGCCAACTAGCCCTCCTGTTATCTCTAGTAAGCCCTACACAGCTGGATTGCTGCGAGTGGTCCAAGGCCACGCCCCTTATTTACACCACTCTGCAAACGTGCCTCCTGGCACACTGCTGCTCGGGGGATGAATTCCACTTTAGTCCTGAGGTCTTCAGGACACAAAAGGACCTCATCGCCCCACCAGCATTGCGCCAAGAGGTGCGTTTTCAGAGTGGTGTAAAAAGGGGCATGGCCTATGACCACCTCTCAGCAATCCCACTGTGTGGGGCTTACTGGAGGTACCTGGTGGGCTAGTTGGCCCCTAAGGACCCTTAAGATTCTAGGGGACTTAATACCCCAACCCAGAAGGCACCAGGAGGCGCGTTTGCAGAGTGGTGCAGGGAATGGGCAGGGCCTCTGGCGAGATGCTGGTTTTTCTTTTGATATTTTTAGAAGAGGGGCTGTGTGGCCCCCCTTCTCTTACTATTTTTTGGGCCCTGGGGACCCCATCCCCTAGGGCCTAAACCATTTATTTTACTTAAAAAAACAAAAACAGGAATGTTTCCGCTTGGCCCCCCTCCCGAGGCCGATTTCGGCCCCGTGGACCCCATTCCCCGGGGCATGGCCACTTATTTTTTTATTTTTTACTTTTATAGGAGTGGGGGCCCCCTCCTGAGGCTATTTATGGTCCCGGGGACCCCATCTCCCGGGGCTTTGCCTCTTTATTTTTTTGTTATTATTTATTGAATTGCGGGAGGGGGGCAGCATGTCCCCCCTTCCCTGGGCCACTTCTGGCCCCGGGAACTCCATCTCCCGGGGCCTGGCCTCGTTTTTTAAAAATTATTTATGGGAGGTCGTGGCCCCCCTTCTCAGGGCCACTATTGGCCCCGGGGACCCCATCTCCCGGGGCCTGGCCTCTTTTTTAAAATTTAATTAGGGGAGGCGGGCCGCGTGGCCCCCATTCCCTGGGCCACATCGGGCACTGGGGACCCCATCCCCGGGGCCGGCTCTCACGTTGGGGCTCTCCCGCAGTCCCAGCCGGCTTCCTGCCTCCTGCGGGAGCCGGCATTGCTTTTGGACAAGGGGAGCTGCTGACATGCAGCTCCCCTTGTCCAAAAGCAATCTGCTTCGCTTCATGGAAGCGAGAGCAGGTTTTCTTCTCTCGCTTCCAAGAAGCCAAGCATAGTTTGCATTGACAGGGCGGGAGCTGTGCTCCCGCCCTGTCAATGCAAACTGTAATGTCCAGGGGGTGAGCACCCTGGGACATTGCTGGAGCCAGCCCTGGGGGGTGGCGGTCGCCAGGGCCATAGCGGGCTCCAGGAGGGGGGCCGCGCAGCCCCCCTCCCTACATGTAAATAGCCCGGGGAGGTGGTGGTCAAGCCCCCAACACTTACTTTTTAGAATAGCCCCAGGGAGGTGGCAGTCCTTGGGGCTTGGGGGGGCCCGTGAGGCCCCCGCCCATTAATAACGAAAGCCCCAGGGAGGTGGTGGTCCCCGGGGCTTGGGGGGCACGCAAGGCCCCCCTGCCCATTATGATGGATGCCCTGGTGAGGTTGCGGTCCCTGGGGCAGCGTAGGGGGGCAGGAGCCCCCCCAAGCAGGTTTTGTTATAAAGCCCCAGGGAGGTGGCGGTCCCTGGGGCTGCTGGGGGCCGCGTGCCCTCCGCACATAATAAATAAAGCCCCGGGAAGGTGGCATCCCTGGGGCTGCGGGGACCCCCGCGGTCCCTCGCACCCTAATAAAACATTGCCCCTGGGACCCGGCCCACCCGGGGGCTTAAAGAAACGAAGTACTGGAGCCTGCGCTTCGTTTTTTAAAAAGAATTTCAGCCAGATTTGCGCACCCAGTGCAAATTCAGCCGAAAATATAAAAAAAAATGCTTTTTTTGGCCCTGGGGGTTGACCCCCTGAGCAGGCCTAGGGGTCAGGGTGTTTCTACCCTGCCCCCTTTTCTTATTTTTTAGCCTTTTTTCACCCTTTTTCTTCTGACTCTGTACCGAGTCACAAGATGGCTGCCAACACTTCCTGGTTTGCGGTGTTGACAGCCAATCAAAATGAAGCTCGTGCTCTGGAGGTTCGCGAATCCTCCTCGGCCACCAGATATCGATATCTTTTTGTTTTTGAATTTCTCAAGAACCACTGAACGGATTTACACCATTTAAAAAAAAAGCACATTTCGGAACCAAGACCTACCTTTTTGCCAAACTTGGTGTAATTCCGTACAGCAGTTCTGGCTGTAGCTTTGTCTAAAGTGTCCCATGGAAATTAACATAGAGAAAAGGGACCCCCTTTTTTCTCGGCCCCTGCTTGACAAATCACCTTGAAACTTTCAAGACAGGAGCTGACTGGAGCGCCCCATTAGTTTTGAAATGTTCGCGAAGATTCGTCAAACGGCGCCAAAGATATTGGCAAATCAAAACACGCTTTTCCTATGAAAACTAGGTCCTAACTATCACTACCTACTGGCGACCTCCAGTAGGTAATATATATATATATATATACACGGGCACAGACTCCAAGTGGATGTAAAGCGGTGTTTATTGTAACATCATCGGGTCCAAATGACGCGTTTTGGCCGCCGGACTGCGGCCTTGATCACATGGCGCGCTGCAGGTACGTTACAGCTTAAGTAGACAAGCGAGTATTTCTACTATGATTACATTCTTGTAGTGTAGCTCCTATTTCCCTAATAGGCTCTGCGCATTGGAATAATATATCCTATAGGTTTGACATAGGACTAAGGTCAGTATGTCCCTATTGAGTATATTAAACTTAATTACTTGTGCCAGCTAGCTCAGAGGCCACTAGAAACTCCTTGACGACAAGAAGGGAGTAGTTTCTGGCAGCCGCAAAACATGACCACTTTGTTTCCCTTTAGAATCAGAACGTGTCCCAGAGTCGTGGAAACAATAGATAACTATTTCACTCAGCTCAGTCGTGCATGCTTAGTTTTCTCCAAGTTAGATAGAAAGAACAGACGGGCGTTTCAATAAAAGATTTATTGAACAGTCTTGTTTCTGGTGTAAGTAAAATGTGCTGTTACGATCACAAGACAGTATGCGAGATAAATAATGTACAGTGTGAGCAGTAGAAATAAATAATACTGCGATAGCATTATCTTTTAGTATATATGCATTTACATAAATGACACAGACTAAAAATGCGAGTACTCATACGATGCGTTTCTAATCTAGTTCTACCCCAATGTACCTAACCTAACCTAGGTGTAGGGAGAGGTATGAAGTAGGTGAAGTATTCCTTACTATGGTATACTAAGAGTATGTTAAGTCTAGTATGCCTAGTATGCCAAGAGTCCCTCTAGGTTCTAGTCAGCTCCATACCTGAAGAATGAGAGAGGTAGGAATCTCTTTGCCAGACTCGAACTCCAACACCCCGCAAGGGAAGTCAGATCACTGGAAGCTGGACTCTCTGCGTGCAGGGATGACAGCGTCTTCTCAGTGCGTCAGGCCAGGAAACGGGCTCCTCTGAAGTCGAGGTCTCCTCTGATTTGCAGGGGCTAGGGAAGGTATATTTATACCTGACAAGTACCTAAGAATGTTAGCATTGACGTGAGTCGGACAGTGGAAGACGTCATGAATGAACCCCTAAGGAATAATGGTTCATGCATAATATATGAGTCCTTGAAGAAATCAATAGTCCTGGGCTAGGGAAACTCCCGCAGCCTAAGGGTCTGTTCTTCATGAACTCGTTGTGACATTAGGGTGGACGGATGTCAGAGACCATGCCTGTATTTGGAGTGCACGGTTTAATGCCTAAATAAGGGCTGGGATTTTATGCCTATATAAGGGTAGGGCGAATTGTGCCTATATAAGGACATGATACTGGAAAGCCCGTTTATGGACACCCTAAGAGGAATACAACATTCTTTTGCATTTTTTTCGTTTTTTACATTTTTTCAACTTGACGTGAATTCTAACCAGATCCCATAGGTTCACATGCCCGTGACTCATAGAAGGTGCAGCCTGTGTTTAAGAGACATAATCAACAGACTCTAATCATGAAGTTAACTACCAAACCACCCATGAATGTTGCTGCAAGAGGGGAGAATATACTCTCTCATAGTAAATATAAAATATAAAATATAAAATAAATGACGACGCCCATACAAGTGTACGGGAGTGAAAAATGTGCCAAAACACCGCAAAGGAGAAGGATGAAGCCTAAGCTGGTGTGACAAGAGAGGTTATCAAGACCCTGCGTCAGCTATACAGCTCCAAATAGAGCCAGGCACGAGAGAGGGGTAAGGCTTGGTATCTTTGCAGAGGCAGACAGTGGTATCAGTTGCACAAATGCATGGCATGCAAGTGGTGTCAGGCTATGGTCAGGTTAGATGTGGGATAACGATAATGATGAAAAAAATAAAAATAAAAAAGAAGGAATAAAAGAAAGAATAAAAGAAAAAAAGTCAGGATAGAGAGGCTGACGTGTGCACAGGTGCTGAAATCGTAAATATCGTAGTTGTCATGCAAAGAGCCAAACCCCAGTGGCGGGGGGTTTAGAAGAGTAGAAAATGGGTAATATAAACATAGTCCCAATATTGAGATGTAGAGGGAATGTCACAGAATTAAACTCATAACCACCAACTGATTCCAGCCGGAACTAGTTGTATACATTAGTACATATCAAATGAGACTAAAGTGCATGGAAGGCAGCCTAGAGAGTATTAAGGCGAGCATAAATGAGACGAGTCTTAAACAGTGAACAAGCAAAACCAGGCTGCAAGTTGACAAAAAGGCATGACACAGGAGAGAGATCAGAATTGAATAGAAAAGTGAGATGCAAGAAAATGCAATATGCAAGGAAATTGATCCGTGTGTCTGGCAAGGAGCCTAATGAAGGCGGATTTAAGCCACAAGTGTTAATGGACGAAGCAGAGAACCCAGGTAACCAGGAGTACTATAGGTAGTTGTGTAGGTCCTCACCGATGTTGAGGCCTGCTGGTGCCTTGGTGTTAAGCTCAAGAATATAACATGTTTCTAGTCGTCTAAGTTATTTTTCACGTTTGCCACCACACCTGGGAGGGGGTACACTATCAATCACAAAATATTTGAAGTGATCTAGGTTGTTGTTGTGTCTATCCTTGAAGTGTCTAGCTACTGGGTACGTGGAATCGCTGTTGACAATGGCGCGCAAATGCTGTAGGATGCGCAGGTGGACTTGCAGTTTGATGCTGCCAACATACCTCAGGCCACAATCGCACTGAAGGACGTAGACAGCAAATTCTGTTCTGCATGTGAGTCTGCTTTTGATGGTAAGTGGTTCATTACGAAAAGTGGCATTGACTTGAGTTGTGTTGATGCCAAATTTACATGCTCTGCAGCTACTGCATTTGAAAAACCCTTTGATGTCAGTAAGCCATTTGGATTTAGTGATGACTTCTGGGCTACTCCTAACCAAAGCGTCCTGCATGGAAAAAGTACGTCTATATGTGATGGTGGGTGTTGAGCTACAAGTGTCCCTAGTGTAGGATCAGACAGAATGATCTTCCAGTGTTTGTTAACGATAGCTCTTATTGCTCGCTCCTCCTTGCTGTAGGTAATAATGAGACGAGTGTTGACTGCCCCATCGTCTTTATGAGCCTCTGCAGGGGCATCTGTGTTGCTCGAGTTAATGTCTGGTGTGCCTGCAAGGAGCTCTTCTCTAGGTATGGAGTTAGCCCTGTTGGTCGCTGTGGCTATGATGTGTTCAGGAGTACCCATATGCTATGAATCTCTGATGCGCCTCCCTTTGGCATAATGCGAGGTCGCTGTTAGAGCTGCAGATTCTACGTAACCTGAGCATTTCCTCATAGGGGATGCTGACAATGAGATGTCTAGGATGGAAGCTAGAGGCATGCAAAGTGGAGTTGCCAGCAGTGGGTTTCCTGTGAAGTTTGGAATGAAGTGTCCCATTGGAGATGTAAATATTGACATCGAGAAATTCAACAGAGGTAGCACTGACAGCATTGAACTCAAGATTAAGGTCATTAGAGTTAAGAGCAGAAATAAATGACATTGCACTTTTGATGGTACCATTCCAAATAACAAACACATCATCAATATAACGTAGCCACGTTACAATGTGTCTGTGCCAGGTAGTAGCGTGTGTGACCTTGAGGACCTGCTCCTCCCACCAGCCCACATGAAGACATGCGTAACTGGGAAAGAAACAGGCTCCCATGGCCACACCCCTGAGCTGCTGGTAGACCGAATTGTTGAACATAAAAAAGTTATTATTCAGACACCACTCAATCATGAAAAGGAGCAAGTCATTGTGCTTGTAGCACTGGATAGGTCATTTTTGGAGAAAATGATGACAAGCAAGGAGACCATCACTGTGTTGGATACTCGTGTATAACGAGGTGATGTCCATAGACAGGAGGACGTAGTCGTCAGTCCATGGGATATCTTTGATTTTCCGCAAGAAATCGCTGGTGTCTCTCAGATAGGAGGGTAGCTGGGTGACCAGTTCCTGGAGAAAAAAGTCATCGTATTTAGACATGTTCTCGCATAGGCTTTTGCGAGCTGAGATGATTGGGCATCCTGGGACAGGTGAGATGCATTTGTGTACCTTGGGAAGGAAGTAAAGCACTGGGAGTACCGGGGAATCATTACAGAGAAATTGAAATTCATCTTTCGTGATGATGCCCTCTAATCTGAATGAGTTCAGTTCCTTTTTAAGTTCCTTGCTTTTAGAGGCTACTATCTTGTGACTGGATATCTTGTAGCAGGTGTTGTCACTGAGATGTTTGTTGGCTTCTTTGAGGTACAGAGCTCTAGGCCAAAGCACGATGTTCCCACCTTTGTCCGATTTATTGATTATCACCTCATTGTTCTTTTGTAGTTTATTGATTAAGTCCGCATATTGTTTGTTGCGAAAATGATGGCTGCGACGTTTACGTGTGTTGCTTTGGTATAGAGACTTTAGTTCCTCAACAATGACATCATTGAAAGTATCGATGGCATCTCTCGGGCAAATGCGGATTTGGGTTTAAATGGACTGGAGATGGCTTTAGTGCACGAGATGCCCTCATTAAGTAAGATCTGCTGTGTGGGAGCGGGCTCAGATGTAGATTCCAGCTCATAGAGAGTGTGGATTGTAGAAGTGTCAGATACCTGTAGATTGCTTCCTGAAGGTGTAGTAAAAGCAGTCAGTTCTGGAATGACAGTGTTCGTATGTTTTAACTTAAACAACTTGATCAACTTCAATTTTCTAATGAATTTGAAAATGTCAATTTGTGTACTGCTATAATTGAAGCTGCTTTTCGGGCAGAAGGACAAACCTAGGGAGAGGAGTTGGTTTTCGGCTTTCGTGAGGTTTAGGTCAGTGAGATTGATTATCGTTTTGGGGTCCGTATTCATTTGCGTCTCCAATTGCTTTTCTTCTTGTTGTTTGTTCTTGGATTTGATCCATTTCCTTCTCTCGCGTCTCCTGCGATTCCGTCGTTTTTTTGTTGCTTGTGTAGTCGAGGGCGCAGGGTTTGGCGCCGGCTAATCTTAAAAAATCCAATTCCTTGGCGAGACTGAAATTGCATGCTGTAGTGTCAACCCGGCCACTACCTCTGCTGCCATCCTCTGATTCAGTGCTGCTTTCAAGTGCTGAGCTGAGGTCGAGGCAGAGTCTGCACCTTGCATGGGTGCCGCGGCTCCCCCTGTAGTCAGTGCAGGTTTGTTAAATCTCTGTTTCTTTACCGAGCCATAGCTCCTGGCGAAGGTGAATATTTGCCCTGATTCATAATCCACCTTGTTGCGGGCAAATTTGAAGGCTTTGCGTGTCTTAATTGTCTCTTCATGCTTCTTAAGTCTTGTGGTAATGTCATCGCGCCCTTTGGTTATCAAATCATTTTGATTCATTTTATCCAGTTCATTATTTATGCGTTCAATCTCTTTCAGTGTAGATATGCGATCGATTTCTGCATATTTATTAGGAATAAAATCAGCCTCATTGATGCGTCCAGGTAGCTCTCCGCCCATTCCTTTAGCATTTGTGGGTTAGGATATTCAAAGCTGGGGGCCAGCTTGATTCGCAGTCCACGTGGGACACGGCCCACATCCCGGTATTTTTGTAGAGACTTGCCCTCCCACCACTTAGTCAATTCTGTGCGCATGAGTTTTTCAAGTCGTTTCAACAAAGTTTTGTAATCGTTATTGCTGGAGCCCATAGCTTGATCATTGGCTCTTGTCTGATTGTGCACATTTGGTAGATTTTCGAAAAGCGCCTCTTCTGCGGCCTCTCGCTCACGCAGCACTTCATTGGACATGATGAATGCGTTGAAATAGTCTAGTTGCCAATAGTATGGAAGCAAGTGCTAACTATCGAAGCAACAAAGGGGAACCTCTTCAGACCTGCCAATCTTACAGAGTCATGAGTACTCACCACCTGATGTAGAGATGACAGACGTGTCCTCCGACTCGTAGTACAACTCGGCCTCGGTGGCCGTTTCACAAATACTTCGGAGCTGGCAGGGGGCAGTGATAAGTCCTTTCTCCTCCCGGAGACAACACTCGGTATGATTGCAAGCAATCACGTATGCCCAGGAATGCAAGGTGAAGAGGGGGTCTGTGGCGCGGAGACAGTCGTTCCCCGCCAAAATATCCAAAAGCGAAATCCCAAGGTTTGGTCACGCTGGAGGAACACACGGGCACAGACTCCAAGTGGATGTAAAGCGGTGTTTATTGTAACATCATCGGGTCCAAATGACGTGTTTCGGCCACCAGACTGCGGCCTTGATCACATGGTGCGCTGCAGGTACGTTACAGCTTAAGTAGACAAGCAAGTATTTCTACTATGCTTACATACTTTTGCATTTTTTTCGTTTTGACGTGAATTCTAACCAGATCCCGTAGGTTCACATGCCTGTGACTCATAGAAGGTGCAGCCTGTGTTCAAGAGACATAATCTGTAGTGTAGTTCCTATTTCCCTAATAGGCTCTGCGCATTGGAATAATATACCATATAGGTTTGACATAGGACTGAGGTCGGTATGTCCCTATCGAGTATATTAAACTTAATTACTTTGTGCCAGCTAGCTCAGAGGCCACTAGAAACTCCTTGAGAACAAGAAGGGAGTAGTTTCTGGCAACTGCATAAACATGACTACTTTGTTTCCCTTTAGAATCAGAACACGTCTCAGAATCGTGGAAACAATAGATAACAGTTTCACTCAGCTAATCGTGCATGCTTAGTTTCCACAGAGTTACACATAAAGAAAAGACGGGCGTTTCAATAAAAAGGTTTTATTGAACAGTCTTGTTTCTCGTGTAAGAGATATGTGCTGTTATGATCACAAGACAGTATGCAAGATAAATAATGTACACCGTAAGCAGTAGAAATAAATAATACTACGCTAGCATTATCTTTTAGCATATATTCACGTATATAAATAACATGAGCTAAAAATGCGAGTACTCATACGATGCGTCTCTAAGCTAGTTCTACCCCAATGTACCTAACCTAGTCTAGGTGAAGGGAAAGGTAAGAAGTAGGTGAAGTATTCTCTAGTATGGTATACTAAGAGTATGTTAAGTCTAGTATGCCAAGAGTGCCCTTAGGTTCTAGTCAGCTCCATACCTTGAGAATGAGAGAGGTGGGAATCTCCTTCCGGACTCGAACTCTAACACCCCACGAAGGGAGTCAGAACACTGGAAGCTGGATTCTTCTGCGAGCAGGAATGACAGCGTCTTCTCAGTGCGTCAGGCCGGGATACGGGCTCCTCTGAAGTCGAGGTCTCCTCCTAACTTGCTTGGGCAAGGGAAGGTATATTTATACCTGGTAGGTGCCTTGGAATGTTAGCATTGACGTGAAGTCGGACAGAGGAAGATGTCAGGAATTAACCCTTAAGGTATAGCGGTTCATACATAATAGATGAGTTGTTGGAGAAATCAATAATCCTGTGCTAGGGAAACTCCCAAGAACTTAAGGGTCTGGTTTCTAAGAACTCGTTGTGACGTTAGGGTGGATGGATGTTGGTGACCATGCCTGTATTTGGAGTGCACGGCTAATGCCTAAATAAGGACTGGGATTCTATGCCTATATAAGGGCAATGCGAATTGTGCCTATATAAGGACATGTTTCAGGAAAACCTATATACGGACACCTAAAGCGGAATACAACAAATCGACAGACTCGAATCATGAAGTTAACTACCAAACCACCCGTGAATGTTGCTGCAAGAGGGGAGAATATACTCTCTCATAGTAAATATAAAATATAAAATAAATGATGACGTCCATACAAGTGTACGGGAGTGAGAAATGTGCCAAAACACCACAAAGGAGAAGGATGAAGCCTAAGATGGTGTGACAAGAGAGGTTATCAAGACCCTGCATCAGCTATACGGCCCCAAATAGAGCCAGGCACGAGAGAGGGGTAAGGCTTGGTATCTTTGCGGAGGTGGGCAGGTGGTGGTCCTCAGGGCTTGGGGGGCCCGCGGTCCCTCGCACCCTAATAAAACATTGCCCCTGGGACCTGGCCCACCCGGGGGCTTAAAGAAACGAAGCTCGGGAGCCCGCACTTCATTTTTTAAAAATAAATTCAGCCATATTTGCGCACCCAGCGCGAATTCGGCCGAAAATATATTAAAAAATGCTTTTTTTGGCCCTGGGGATTGACCTCCTGAGCAGGCCTAGGGGTAGAGAGTGTTTCTGCCCTGCCCCTTTTCTTGTTTTTTCACCTTTTTTCACCCTTTTTCTTCTGACTCAGTACCGAGTCACAAGATGGCTGCCAACACTTCCTGGTTTGGAGTGTTGACAGCCAATCAAAATGAAGCTCGTGCCCTGGATATAGTTTACACCAACTTTTGACCATTTTTTTGTGTGTCACGTGAGAACTACTGTGAAAACAATACTGAAGGCAGACTGGTGGTTTTCATCACCTTACTTAAATTAATTCATTAAATCATAATGATTTACTCTTTGTAAATCAAGTACCAAATTTAACTGTGCAATGCTTATTATTTACAATGAAAATTCAGGGAAAATTATTGAAATGCAAAACCATATTACGATTACGATTTCTTTATCCCACATTTTTCCTTTAGTATGGATCTTTTATAATGTATTGTTTGTTAATTCCCCAGCTTATTTTTTGAAACAATATCATTCATTTCAATTCCACCATTAAGGAAATAATAAATTAAACTGATATTCAAATGCATACATTATATTCAATTCAAATCATTGTATATGTATTCATGCCTGTGTTTCTCTGTAATCAGCAGCATTGAGCATATATATATATATATATATGGTCCAGTTGAAGGCAGGAGCCGAAACGCGTAGACCGTCCATGCTTGCACAATGGTGTACTAAATAAATGCACTTTACTGGTTAAAAAACCTACCTGTGGATCGTTTTTTCTCCGTGCTGTGGGATCCTTGCTGAGAGCAGTGTGGAGTCCGTTTTTTGCAATATATATATATATATATAAAAATATATGTATATTACCTAATGGCGGTCGCCAGTAGGTAGTTATAGTTAGGACCTATTTTCCATAGGAAATTCACAACATTCTATTTCCAATAACTTTGGCGCCGGTTGATGAATCTTCGCGAAATTTTCAAAACTCGTGGGGCGCTCCAGTCCGCTCCTATCCTGAAAGTTTCGGGGTGATTCGTCAAGAGGGGCCGAGAAAAAAGGGGGTCCCAAAACATGTTTTCCCCATGCAATTTTCTATAGGAACCTTTAGTCGCAGCTACAGCCCGAACTGCTGAACGGAATTACACCAAATTTGGCAAAAAGGTAGCCCTTGGTTCAGAGTCGTGCCTTTTGGTTAAATGGTGTAAATCCGTTCAGTAGTTCCTGAGAAATTTGAAAAGAAAACACATATATATCTGGGCGGAGCCTAACCACACGTCATCGTGAGATCTGATTGGCTGTCAGCACTTCATCCTGGAATTGCTGGCAGCCATCTTGGGACCAATATAAATGATAGTACCCCATTGAAATGCATTGTAGTGAATCGAAGATTTTGAGGGTTACCAAAAGGAGAACTATAAAGGGTGATAACAGACTTTAGTTACATTAGAATTCATTTGTTGATGGTACCATACTAATTTCAGGAATTGTGGTGTGTTCTAAGGTGATTTTACCCTGTAAAAAACCTTCTGCTGGGATATCATGAATCATGTTTGAGAGAAAACAATTTTCACATGCTTGTCCCATACAGTTTTGGAAGGTGCTCCAGAAGCTAAAATGAGAGCATATTTTCTGTAAATTCACATTATCTTTCTCAGTCATGTGAGAATGAAGTCTGACATTCTCAGTAAAACATGTACATCCAACAAGGGCAGAGACTGTCAGTTGATTCCTTTGTGTTCTACTGCAGCTTCCCAGAGTGTTCTAAAGAACAACTAGAGTGCTAACAGCCTTACTTATGACAAAAGTATGGCACACCTGAAGCCATCTTGATTGGAATAAACTGGTAACTCTTAAAACATTTAATTTAAAAAGGAACAAAATGAGGGGGTTCATTTTGTCATAGAAATTATGGTTAGTGCTGTAGAAAGAAAAATTAGGACATGTTTCAAGTGTGTTCTCAAATATCTTCCTGTTATATTTCAACAGGAGCAGCCTGTCAGTTGATGCCTTTGTGTTCTACTGCAGCTTCCCAGAGTGTTCTAAAGAACAACTAGAGCGCTAACAGTCTTACTTATGACAAAATTATGGCACACCTGAAGCCATCTTGATTGGAATAAACTGGTAACTCTTAAAACATTTAATTTAAAAAGGAACAAAATGAGGGGGTTCATTTTGTCATAGAAATTATGGTTAGTACTGTAGAAAGAAAAATTAGGACATGTTTTAAGTGAGATCTCAAATATCTTCCTGTTATATTTCAACAGGAGCAGCCTGTCAGTTGATGCCTTTGTGTTCTACTGCAGCTTCCCAGAGTGTTCTAAAGAACAACTAGAGCGCTAACAGTCTTACTTATGACAAAAGTATGGCACACCTGAAGCCATCTTGATTGGAATAAACTGGTAACACTTAAAACATTTAATTTAAAAAGGAACAAAATGAGGGGGTTCATTTTGCCATAGAAATTATGGTTAGTGCTGCAGAAAGAAAATTTAGGGCATGTTTTAAGTGAGATCTCAAATCTTCTTCTATTTCATTAGAAAAGTCTGACATGCAGACTGAAACAATCACTTTCAATACCAGCAGTAGACTTCCAGTTAACTCCCTGGTGAGCAGTAGCTTTACTACAGTGATCTAATGAACAACTAGAGTGCTAACATTCTGAATTTATGGCAAATGTGTGACACATCTGAATGCCTTCTTGATGGAATCAAAGTAAAAAACTGAAAGCATTTCCTACTGAGGAGACTGCAGTAAATGACGAAATTAGGAAACTTCATAACAAATAAGTCTCCCAAGATGGCCACCAGAGAAAAAAGAGCCCAAATGTAGCACACATATCACCCAGATGTAGCCCCCATATAGCCCAATGACAGAAGTGTGCAAAACACTTTTTATTTTTAGTTTTTCTGCAGTTTTATATAGTGCAAACTGGTCAGGTATTGGAGCGTTACATCTTACTTGGACCCCTTATTGCGTATTTTGCACGAAGTACATGAGATTGATCTTGCGAAACATTGAACTTTACGATTCTGTTAACCTGAAGTTGCTCTGAACCGGGCTTTGTAACACCCGTTTTTACCTACTGGTTTTAATTAATTCTCACTGTATTGTATTAGGAAAGAGGATTTACTGTTTTTATGTACACTTTTATGATCTAAGTTTCTAAATCAGATCAAATAAAGTTTAATGAATTCTATGGCAGGACGGAGGCGAGGATTATGCATATCTTTCCTCACTTTATTTGCATAGCAGTTCAAATTAAACGTAACACAACAATCATTAAACAAAAGACTACACAACCCATGAACCATTAGGGGGGGTAGTCTCCAAGGCAACTATAGTCCAATGATATCACAGTCCATCGTATATAATATCGTGACGTCCCTTCCGCTTCCTCTTTCTTCACTGCTCGTCAGTTTGGTGCATTCCTTACATTCTTGGCTTAATCTGACGTTGTTGCTGTTTGTATAGCGGTTTCTTGGTATTGTTTCATATTCCCTGCGCAGCAGGCTCTTGCCCGAGCGCGTCCCATGAGTGATGTCACTGACCATGTCATGAGTGATGTAATATGTGACGTCATCAGCAGTGCATTGCGGGCGCGCGAGTTATAGTTAGCTGAACTAACTATAACGGGGGAATTTCTATGGTTTTGTACGAGTGAAATGTCCAACTAACTATAACGCCCCTGAAACCTATGGTTTTTTCAGTGAATTTCTAAGGTTTTTTAAATGCTAATTTCTAACTATAACCTGCCTGAAACCTATGGTTTTTTCAGTGAATATAAATATATATATATATGTAAATATATATATATATATACAAATATATATATACACACATATATATATATATATATATATATATATATATATATATATATATATATATATATACATACGCTCAATGCTGCTGATAAACATGTTTTAGTATCCATAGAATACATTCTATTTTTATATTCTGTTATTTAAAAAAAAAAGTGATTTAATTTTATGGTCCTGTTAAATGAAATTCATAGTATATATAGATATATAATGGATCCATAGATGGCCCTGGGGACCTCCACTCCCCAGGACCAGCTTCTGCTATGTCCTGGGGTGCCCACCCCCGGGACATAGCTGTTTGCTGTAGCTTGGTGGGAGCTTTAATGCCTCCCCCCAAGCCACATCAAACGCTCTGCTTCCAACAAGCGAGAGCTCAGAAATACTTTCACTTCATGGAAGTGGAGCGCAAATGCTTTCAGACACAGGGAGCTGCAAGTTTAGCAATGCCGGCTCCTGCAGGTGGCGGTGAGCTGGCAGAGACGCAGGGGCCTTCAGCCTCCCCCTCCTGTCCCATTGGAGGCTGGGCGCCCACAGGACACCCAGCACAAATGGCCAGGGGCCTGGAAGATGGGGTCCCCAGGGCCAAAATCAGCCTGGGGAGAGTGGCTGCACTTTCCCTCTCCCTAAAAATAATATAGAAAGTAAAAGGCCTAGCCCCAGGGGATGGGGTCCCTGGGCTGAAATCGGCCCGGGGAGGGGAGGCCATGCAGCCCCCCTCCCTTAATAAATATATATATTTTTTTTAAAAAGCCAGCCGAGGAAGTCGCCAGATGCCCTGCCCCCTTTGTAAACCACTCTGCAAAGGGGTCTCCTGGGGCACTAAAGGTTTGCTGGGAGTTCGTGGGAGTCCAAACCTCCTTTCTCCACTAGGAAATTGAATTTAAAAAACCTTAAAAATGTACTGAAAAAAACAATGGTTACAGTGACATTATAGTTAGGAAATACAATTTAAAAAATCTTAGAAATTCACTGAAAAAAACACATTTCACAGGTACGTTATATTTAGGAAATAGAATTTAAAAAAAACCTTACAAATTCACAGAAAAATCCAAAGGTGACAGCAACGTTATAGTTAGGCTCACATTTCACTCGTACAAAACCAGAGAAATTCAGCAGTTATAGTTAGCTGAGCTAACTATAACTTACTCCTCCACAACGCACTGCTTATGACCTCACATATTAGATCACTCATGACATGGTCAGTGACATCACTCATGACATCACTATTGGCATCTGAAATGACATAACTGATGACATCACTAATTTTATCTCAAATGACATTACTGATTAAATCATCCACAGAACCAGTCACACACTCAGTTACCCTCATACTGCCACTCAACCACTGACATTCCGATTCGCAGACCCATACAAACAGTGACACCTACTCACTGATCCATAGAGCTAGTAACACATGAACTCGCCCATATAGCCACTAACACAACCTCTAACTCACATATACAGTCACTCACTTACCTACTCACTGATGAATACAGACACTCACACATCCACTCATACAGACACTAACACACCCACTCATACACCCATATAGCCATTCTCATATTGATTCTGTCACCCATACAGATACTCACATACCTAGTCACTCACCCATACAGTTACTCACACATCCACCCACTTATTCATAGAAATACTAACACATGCACTTACTCACCTATACAGTCACTGAGACAAGAACATACTCTCCTATATCACCTCTTGCACACTTAGTTGCTTACACATACAGTCTCTCACACACCCATTCACTCAGCCATACTGCCACTCACACACCTACTCTCTTACCCTTGGAACCACTTACACACCCATTTATACACCCATACATTCACTCATGTACCCTGTTACTGACCCATACAGACACTTATGTACTTTCTCAGTCACCCATTCAGCTACTTATGCACCCTCTTATTCACCATTTACAGCCACAGACACACCCACTCACTCTTACAAAAACTCACACAACCACTCACTCATCTATAGAGTCTTTCCCATACCCACTCACTCTTCTTTACACCACTCACTCACCCATACAGGCACTCCCACAGTCACTTACCTTAGTATGTATGTTTTACACTCAGTAACTTTTAGAAAACCGTCAGAATCACTGGATGATGTAATCAGTGATGTCATTTCAGATGTCATCAGTGATGTCATGAGTGATGTCACTGATCATAAGTGATGTAATATGTGAGATCATAAGCAGGTCATTGCAGGGGTGTGAGAAATAGTTAGCTCAGCTAACTATAACTGCTGAATTTCTCTGGTTTGAGTACGAGTGAAATGTGAGCTCAGCTTTCAAGTCCCTATAACCTTTGTTTTTTTAAGTGAATTTATATATCTGCGAATATTTGCACTACCCACTTTAAATGACATGGATTTGGACTTATTGACAAAATGGCAGACAGTTACCACTGAATGTTGTATAAAATTAATGGACACATTGATCATCCATGCAGAACGTAAATTGTTGATTGCCTCTGACAGAATCAAGGAGTTAGAAAAGGCCCTAGAAAAATATGGTGAAACAGAGGAAGGCAAGGAGGCCTTTGAAAACAAAAAAAGATGGGCAAACACGAAAAAGAGATACAAATGAAAAAAAGAGGGACAAAGTTGAACCACCATTGAGTGTTGGAAGCTCAGAAGTGAGCTCAGGTGATGGGGGAACCTCCTCAGCTCTCCCAAGATTGGATTTTTCCAGGGAGTTTCACCTCCTCCAGATGACAATGAGGGGGAGGGTCAGAGGTACATTAAACCAATCAAGTCAACAGAACCAGAAGGAGCAGGAAGAGGAAAACGTGGCAGAGGAGGAAAGAGAACTTTAAAATAACAACAATGGAAGATGAACTAATGGTTAACCTTTCCATCAAACCACTAGAAGAAAAAAACATAGAACATTATTAAACAAAGGCCTTTCATTTTGTCCCAGTGTAGGAATCAACCTGGCCACAGTAAGAATTGATCTCTATAAGTTTTGCAGAAAATTGAAATTGAAAAAAGACAAAGAAACATCAAAAAACCAAAGTATTTAAACCTCAAGCTCTGTCCATCCTGACAGGCAAATACATACATTAAATGAGAGTACTTACAGATCTATAAGAAGAGGCCAACATAAAATAAGGAGCAATGGGTCCTGTGCCACACACTGATCAAAACATTTGCATGGTGGTAGGTTGCAGGAATAAATCATAATTCTGCCCCCAGTCACCAGCGGGTAACAGAATTGACCTCTTTCAAGAGATAGTGTCTAAAGCTCTCAGAAATATAGCTGCAAAATGATATAAGACACATCACCATTATCCCAGAGGAAATATGACCAGAGAGGACTGGTCTGCTTTGAAAGAACTACAAGGCAATTAAGACATAATTATAAAAGCATCCATTAAAGCAGGGAATATTGTCATTATGGATAAAAACAAATATGTACAAGAATCAAGGAGACAGCTTTATAATCGAGATCACTATGATAGGCTGGCAAAGGATCCAACTAATGAAATCATGGTGAATTTTCATGAAAAATGAAAAAACTGGTGTGATCATGATCTCCTAGATGATGAAGAGTACAACTATTTGAAGAAAAACCATCTGATATTACCTACCATATAGTTTCTATGGAAAGTACATAAAAATATCAACAACCTCCAGGAGGACCTATTGTAAGTTCCTATGATTCATTACTGGAGAACGCCTCAAGATTTATGGATGTGTTTCTATTTCCGTATGTCTAAAGCCTTCCTTGTATATAAGAGATTCTATGGACTTTTTAATAGAATCAATGGAATTTCATGGAAAAAGCAGCACAACATGGAAACAGTAGATGTTGTGTCTTCATACATATCTGTAAAACATCAAGATGGTTTTCAAGCTAGTAGACATTATTTGATAGCTAGAACAATACGCCTGATGGAGCACTTAGAAATACCATTGGAAATTATGGAATTCTGTCTAAAAAATAATATCTTTATATTTGATAGAAATGTTTTATATTCAAAAGCAAGGAACAGATATGGGCACTTGTTTTTCCCTGACCTATGAGAACTTAGCCAAGGGTTTCTGGGAAGCTGAGACAATCTGGACAGCCACAAATGCTGAAAATTTGAAAAACGTAGTCTTATTGTTGTGATTTCTCGATGATCTGTTTTTAATTTGGGAAGGAGAGCAAGATGAGCTTGAAAGATTTTTATAATCATTGAATAACAGCTAAAATTCACATATGAAATAAGTACCAGTAGAATCAACCTCTTTGACATTGATCTGTTGATTGAAAAGAACAACATTTGCATGAACATTTTAGAAAGCCCACAAGTGGGAACAGCATTCTCTTTGCAAATAACACACACCCGGATGCTATAAAGTAGAGTGTGCCTTACAGGCAATTTCTGAGGGTGAGAAGAAATTGCTTAAAGGATAAAGATTATGAAAATCAAGCAGAAGAGATGTATCAAAAGTTTATAAGACGTTGTTATTCGATTGCAGTCTTGAAGGATGCATTGGAAAGAGCAAGAAAAAGAGAAAGACAAGATCTGCTAACTCCTAAGAAAAGGGAAGCCTTAAATGAAAACACAACAATAAGGTACATCAAGGTTCTTAATTAACCCTGGGCGTAGTTCGCGAAGTAGCGCTACGCGAAGCCACGCGAAGTGCACTTTGCACTACGCGAGCTACGCGTAGCACTACGCGAACTGCGTAGTGCGCTGTTTGCGATTATTGCACAGCGCCGGATGCTTGTCCGCACTTTGCAATCATTGAAAACGGCATCTTGCACAGTGCGAGCTGTCTTTTACTGCCGCTCAAGTAGACTTTTACTCGAGCGGCAGCTTTCTCAACGCGGACTGGTAGTTTCTCATCGCGAGCGGTCGCGAGCATACACGACCACTCGCAATGAGAAACCTGACCTCCCGCGTTGAGAATCTCGCCGGGAGGTTTATTTTCACGCTCGCGATCGGCAACTTGATGTTGCTGATCGCGAACGAGGAAAAAGTATCGCCGGGATGTCATTTTGCTTGCTTGCGGTCACCAACTTGACGTTGAGGACCGCGAGCAAGCAAAAAATGACCGCTGCACTACGCTACGCTACGCGTGTTTGCACTGTGCTACGTGCAATTCGCGAAGTAGCGCAAACTTCACAAACTACGGGAGCGTAGCGTAGTGCTTTGCCCAGGGTTATTTTTAATGATTCAGAAAAAGAAGATAAAGCAGTGATTAAAAATTATTGGAAGATCTTGGAACAGGATGAAGATCTCAAGTTCCACATTTTGGACCATCCAAATATAACATACAGAAAGACGTCATCACTGGGGGATATTCTAGTCCAGAGTTTTATTACCAATCAGAGAAATACATCAAACTTGTTACCCCCAAAGAAATCTGGCTTTTGTAAGAGCAAAAAATGTAAAGCCTGCAAATGGGGTGACAATAGAACTGCTTTTGATCTTATGGATGGATGCACCAAAAATATCAAGGAACATATACATTGTGAAAACACACATGTAGTGTATGTGCTGGAATGTTTTTTTGGTAAAAATACATCGGAAGTACAATGAATAAATTGAAACTTCGGATACTGCAGCACATACATGCAATTTCCAATTAAGATTTTACCTATGTGATTGCAAAACATATATGGGAAGAGCACAATGGTGATATGAGCAAGTTATGTTTCTTTGGTATTGAAGATATTTTGCCGAATTCTAGAGGAGGAGATCATGAACTGATCCTCAGAAGAGCAGAACCAAGATGGATTATGATAATTGGAACTGAAACCCCATGGGGCTTAAATACAGATGCAGAACTATATGTCTATCTATAGTACTGAGTAGGAACTGAGAGTTATTAAGAACTGCAGGTCCATACCCACAATGTTGTTTATGTTTGGGAAAGTATGTGAAAAGTTAAGAAAAGGGGGAGAGTAAGAAACAGTTACTCTGAGGAACTGTCTGAAGAAAGAATTGAATAATGTATACAATTTCCTTTTATATTAGGATTGCTCTGGATAGGTCATTGATTAACAAATAGGGAATGATGGACTATGAACAGAATTTTTGATATGTAATCTCTTATGAATTTCTCTTTTACTGAGAGTTTAAACTTTTTTGTACATGCATTCCATTTTAATTCTTATGAGTTGAGACATTTTATAACAAACAGAAAGATACTTTGATGTAGATCATGGAGGAGCACTTAAGGAGTATTAGATATATATCTTTACACAGTTTTTGTATTGAGCAAATTAATATTTAATGTTTATTGTTTAGCACTGTTTGCACAAATTGAACAACAAAAATATCTCCAAATAGTACTTGCTCAAAGTCTGGAATGAAGAATTCGACATAAGGTGGAATATTTTCAACAAAGGTAATGTTCAGAATCAGGAATATTTGAGAGTATTTTGAAGTATTTTTAGAATATCTATCAGAGTGCACCAGGTTTTTAACAAAAGCTTGGGGTGACAAAAAGTGGAATGTTTACAAAGAATGGACTGTTTACAAACCAGTCATTGTTTACACACAAAAAATTATTTGCACTCTAGCTTAAATGTCATAATGTTTACAATCTTAGAGAAGATGGAATAATTAAGAGAAAGGGTTCACATATAATGTACTTTAACTACAATCTTTGGAATTGGTCTGTTGAGAAGCATATAGTGTTTGCATGAAATAGAGACAAGTCGAACATTGTAAATAATGTTAAACATTATGAGGATTATGAGATGAATGAGAGACTTCAAGTATGTCCTTTATTCTTGAAAGGATTGAAAATTAACAGAATATGAGAGTGGTAGATGAGAGAATAATAGAATTTGAAATTAAGGAATACATTACTGTAAATTGTATTGAATCATGTTGGTGTTTGAGGCACTTTACCAATATAAAACATAACATAAAACACACAACACAGAACGTAAAAAATAAAAAGCATAACATATAAAAAAATATGTATTAGAGCTGTAAAATATGAATTAGGATTATTCAAGTACTTTACTTGTAGAATATGATGTAATGTATTCGAAGGAAATGCCTTTCAAATTGAATATAATGTATAATAAATCTGTATATCTCACAAGGAATCCAGTAAAACAATCAGGATAAAGATATAGTTAATTTGTGACTTATATGGTCGAGTCCTGACATTTATAATTTCGATTTTAATGTGGTAATAGTATAAAGGGCCTTCCGCTTTAAATAGACACTCTGAACACACAACTCTATGGCCTGTTGAGGGCTATAAATGGAAAACAAGGGAACCCTACTCACTATGGAACCAGGGTAATTGAATAATACAAGAAAACGGTTTCGTGGAATGCTATATACATATATAGATAATGTGATGCGCAATCGCGATAAAGGGGTTAGAATGATGTCAGAAAGAAAGGACCAAAAACACCAAAAGTCTCATTGAACATATATATATGTATTACTAAAATATTATAAAAATATATATATAGGCAGTTGTGCAAAGTGTCCCAAGTGTTACAAGAACCTAAAAGTTACGTAACATAGTGTGACAATATTTACAAGGTTTCAAGGATTATTTCTTCCAAAAACGACCATTTTTGAAATTTTTACAAATTATACAGTGACTTTATACTATAATAAGTGCTGAATAAGTGGTTCGCTTTCATCATTACTGTCGATGGCGTTTCGACCCTTTCTAGAATGTAGGGTCTCATCAGGACCTATAATTGTGGGGACATCTGGGAAAGGAAGAGTAAAAACAATGTGAGGTGAGCATATGGCCCTTATACCAGCACAATTGTGGTGGATTGAATCATGTAGGCAAGAAGGATAGGTCAAGGTACCTGAATTATCAATCGCTCAGCTTGAGTGAAGAAAATGTGCCAACCGTGGGTGAAGTAAAAGAAAGATACTCACAGGGAGACCCAGCCGGGTTCTGGTAGTGTAAGGGATAGAGAAAGATAATAAAGGATTAGAAGATCGTTGGGCTTCAGTTCAGAGAAACTGCAGAAATGGCGCAAGGGAAAAACTTACCCCTGTTGAGGGTGTAGGCCGGCGATAAAGAGGATAATGCAGTGCAGAGGATGTAACTCGGCAGTATAGGTCGGTATCAATGTAGGAACTCTGGGAAAAAGCGTGACAGTCAGGACCTGTGTAGCGGCGCACACACACGGTGTAACATAGTAAGGATAATGCCTTGCGGGATACAATTACCAAGAATTGGAGCATAATTAAAAGCATTGACCCCCAAATGGAGGTCCCCATGTTCGCCTACAAGCGAGGTAAAAACATAAAGGACCACCTTATCTGATCATCCACCGAGACTACTAAACGAAAAAGCAACACTCTTGAATCCACATGGGGATTACCGGAGGTAAAAGGTCATCATAAATGTGGTAATTGTGTAGCGTGCCCCTTCACGAATAATACCAACACCTTTACACATGGCAATTGCACGCATACCCTCGAGTTTTTTTCAAACTGTAACACACGTAACGTGGTATACTGCATTTGGTGTCCCTGCAGACTACCATACATTGGGCAAGCCCAACAACCAGTCAAAGCCCGCATTGGGCAGCATCGGAGTCGCATAAGACGGTCAGTTGCAAATGCCCCACTGGTTTCTCATTTCAATGAAAAACATCACACAGCCGATGAGATCAGGTGGCAAGTGATTGATATTGCCACAGTCCCTGAGAGAGGGGGAGACATCACACAAATTTTGCAAAGGCGTGAATGTCACTGGATAGACAGAATTAATTCTATAGACCAGGGACTCAATTCTGCGGAAGAATGGCGTGGCTTTGTGGCCACATTAACATGAAACTGCCACAACACCTTCCCCACCCTAGAACTGGCCTTGTATGTGTATGCGATTGTACAGTGTTCTTTAAAATGCTCGATTATGCCAGCACATAGTTATGATCCTGCGCACGCCATGCATATGTCTTAAATATTTATGGTAATAGCCAGATGTAGCACGGTTGACTAATTACTGTACATCACCATAACAGTTGTCCATGTTGTTGTCAACTAACAATCGCTGTAGCTGCCAGACTAGGCTAATGCACATTGCTCAATTATTCATGCAAATACTAACTGACAATTTTGTATGTTCACTCATCCGTTTTGTCCAGATTTTCATGTGGCTCCTATGCCAAACACTGCTTTTTCTAGACAATTACTTGATTTTGCAGACGAAGTGTATGAGAACACTATGTGTAACATAATTTTATGTTTACCGTTTTTTGCTCAGCTACCCGTATATAACAACATAGATGTGTTCACAGCTGTTATCCCTGCATCATTAATCCCAGATGCACACCATATCCGCCTTTCCATCTTTTGCTCCACAATCCATAAATTGTGCCAACCGCTTTGATCTCTCCACTTATATGCTTGGACACACACCGTGTCCATCTCCCTTCTAATTTTTCCCTGTCCCCTAACATTGTCAGCAAACCGCTAGGTCTTTTTTCACTTTTGTTGGGCTTCCATCACCGAAAACTGGATAACTCCGAGTCGCGGCAATCGCTCTGATGCCTGCGTACTGTTCCGGTCTTTTGCTTTGAGAACTATTTAAGTCAGCATGAGCATCCGCTCTGTGTCATTGACCTCCAGCAAGCAGACCGCTGCAGTCTTGCTGATAGCACACATTGCACGTGCCCCATGGAACACCATCCATAATTAGGTAAGAGAGAGGCCCGAAACCACGAGCACGCGCACACATCTGTAACGCATATGAATTACCCTCGATGCCAACACTCCGATTCCTTTTCCCACAGGAATTGTTTTACAAACCCACTGAGAAGCAGACATCCTGCCGTATCTCGGCCCTCAGTTCTTTATCGTCCACGAACCATAAGCCACGCCCTGGTAAGATATTTATCGTGCACTTCCAGTCATGCCTTCCGTATCCCGCAAGGCATTATCATTACTATGTTACACCGTGTGTGTGCGCCGCTACACAGGTCCTGACTGTCACGCTTTTCCCCAGAGTTCTTACATTGATACCGACCTATACTGCCGAGTTACATCCTCTGCACTGCATTATCCTCTTTTTCGCCGGCCTACACCCTCAACAGGGGTAAGTTTTTCCCTTGCGCCATTTCTGCAGTTTCTCTGAACCGAAGCCCAACGACCTACTAATCCTTTATTATCTTTCTCTATCCCTTACACTACCAGAACCCGGCTGGGTCTCCCTGTGAGTATCTTTCTTTTACTTCACCCACGGTTGGCACGGTTTCTTCACTCAAGCTGAGCGATTGATAATTCAGGTACCTTGACCTATCCTTCTTGCCTACATGATTCAATCCACCACAATTGTGCTGGTATAAGGGCCATATGCTCACCTCACATTGTTTTTACTCTTCCTTTCCCAGATGTCCCCATAATTATAGGTCCTGATGAGACCCTACATTCTAGAAAGGGTCGAAACGCCGTCGACAGTAATGATGAAGGCGAACCACTGATTCAGCACTTATTATTGTATAAAGTCGCTGTATAATTTGTAAAAATTTCAGAAATGGTCGTTTTTGGTAGAAATAATGCTTGAAACCTTGTAAATATTGTCACACTATGTCACGTAACTTTTAGGTTCTTTTAACACTTGGGACACTTTGCACAACTGCCTATATATTTTTTTGTATAATATTTGAGTAATACATACATATGTTTTCAATGAGACTTTTGGTGTTTTTGGTCCTTTCTTTCTGACATCATTCTAACCCCTTTATCGCGTTTGTGCATCACATTATCTATATATGTATATACCATTCCACAGGAACCGTTGTTTTCTTGTACTGTTGAGGGCTATGGCTGAAATGCGTAGGCTATGCTGAGCTGCACAATGCACTTTTGTTTGTGAATACTGAAATAAAGAAAACAGATTGAAAAGCTAATTGAATTGTGCCGCGGGCTGCTTGGACAAGTTACAACACAAATGGAAATTTAGTCCTTTGAGCAGTCTGAATGATTGAACTAGTGCATAAGTGGAGCATGGATGATTGAAAGACTGTATAAGTGGTGCATGCATGATTGAATAAGTATGTCAGTGGTGCATGGGTGCTTCAATGAGTGCATGAGTGGTGCATGGGTGAGTGAATGAGTTCATAAGTGCTGAATGGATGATTGAAAGAGTGTATGAGTGGTGCATGCATGATTGAATGAGGATATGAGTGGTGAGTGGATGATTGAATGAGTGTATGAATGGCACATGGCTGATTGAAACAGTCCATGAATGGTGCATAGATGATTGAATTAGTGCATGAGTGGTGCATGGATGATTGAATGACTGTATGTGTGGTGTATGGTTGATTGAATAATTGCATGAGTGGTGTATGGATGATTGAATGAGTGCATTAGTGATTGGGTGATTGAATGAGTGCATGAGTGGTGTATGGATGAGTCAAATGAGTGCATAAGTGGTGCATGGATCATTCAATGAGTGCATGAGTGATGCATGTATGATTGAATTAGTGCATGAGTGGAGCATGGATGATTGAAAGAGTGTATGAATGGTGCATGCATGATTGAATGAGGATGTGAGTGGTACATGGATGATTGAATGAGTGTATTAGTGGTATATGGATGACTGAATGAGTGCATGAGTAGTGCATGAGTGCTTCAATGAGTGCATGATAGGTTCATGGGTGAGAGATTGAGTGCATAAGTGGTGCATTGATGATTGAATCAGTGCCTGAGTGGTGCATGGATGATTGAATAAGTGCATGAGTGGTGCATGGGTGATTGAATGAGTGCATGAGTGAGTGAATGAGTGCATGAGTGATGCATGGGTGAGTAAATGAGTGCATACATGCTGCATGGATTATTGAATAGGTGCATGAGTGGTTCATGGATGATTAAATTAGTACATGAGTGGAGCATGGATGATTTAGTCCTGTGAGCAGTCTGTATGATGGAACTAGTGCATAAGTGGGTGAGTGAATGAGTTCATAAGTGCTACATGGATGATTGAAAGAGTGTATGAGTGGTGCATGCATGATTGAATGAGGATATGAGTGGTGAGTGGATGATTGAATGAGTGTATGAATGGCACATGGCTGATTGAAACAGTCCATGAATGGTGCGTAGATGATTGAATTAGTGCATGAGTGGTGCATGGATGATTGAATGACTGTATGTGTGGTGTATGGTTGATTGAATAATTGCATGAGTGGTGAATGGATGATTGAATGAGTGCATTAGTGATTGGGTGATTGAATGAGTGCATGAGTGGTGTATGGATGAGTCAAATGAGTGCATAAGTGGTGCATGGATGATTCAATGAGCGCATGAGTGATGCATGTATGATTGAATTAGTGCATAAGTGGAGCATGGATGATTGAAAGAGTTTATGAATGGTGCATGCATGATTGAATGAGGGTGTGAGTGGTATATGGTTGATTGAATGAGTGTATGAGTGGTATATGGATGACTGAATGAGTGCATGAGTAGTGCATGAGTGCTTCAATGAGTGTATTAGTGGTGCATAGATGATCGTTTGACTGCATGAGTGGTGCATTGATGATTGAATCAGTGCCTGAGTGGTGCATGGCTGATTGAATGAGTGCATGAGTGGTGCATGGGTGATTGAATGAGTACATGAGTGATGCATGGGTGAGTGAATGAGTGCATACATGCTGCATGGATTATTGAATAGGTGCATGAGTGGTTCATGGATGATTAAATGAGTGGAGCATGGATGATTGAAAAAGTATATGAGTGGTGCATGGATGATTGAATGAGTGGTGTATGGATGTTAGAACAAGTGCATGAGTGGTGCATAGATGATTGTATTAGTGCATGAATGGTGTGCGCGTGTTTGAATGAGTGCACTAGTGATATATGGATGATTGAATAATTGCATGAGTGATGCATGGGTGACTGAATGATTGCATGCGTGTTGCATGAATGTAAGAATAAGTGGATCAGTGGGACATGGATTATTGAATGAGTGCATGAGTGGTGCATGGATAATTTAATGAGTGTATAAGCGATGTATGGATGAATGAATGACTGCATGAGTGGGGCACAGATGAGTGAGTGAGTGATTACGTGACCATGGTTGATTGAATGAGTAGATGCATGGTGTATAGATGATTGAATAAGTGCATGAGTGCTGAGTAGATAGCAGCATGAGTGTATGAGTGGTGCATAGATGATCGTTTAACTGCATGAGTGGTGCATGGATGTTAGAATGAATGCATAAGTAGTACATAGGTTATTAAATGAGTGCATGAAAGCTACATGGCTGATTGAATCATGAAGTAAAAAGGTACAATAGTGTTTATATACCTGAGTGAATGGGTGTATAAGTCTTGGTATGGGTAAGTGAATAGATGTATGAGTGCATGCATGCTGTATCAGTGTATGTATGAATGAGGGAATAAGTGTATCAGTGTGTGTGTATGAGTGATTGAATGAGTTCATCAGTGTCGATTTGGGTGAGAGAATGGGTTGTTCATTTTGTATAAGGGTGACTGAAATTGTGAATGAGTGACTGTATTAGTAAGTAATTGGCTGTATGAGTAGCTCTTTAAGTGAGTGATTGGGTGCATGCATGCATGGGTATAAATGGGTGTATGAGGGCTTATATATGTGAGTGAATGGGTGCATTAGTTTTCCTATGAGTAATGAATCTGCTTATGGTTCAAAAGTAATTTGACACAAACCATCTTGGTGAACTCCAAAAAAAGAAAAACAAATTTAGTATTTGATCTTGAAGTTTATACAATTATACCAACATACATTACTTATACTGCAACAGTTTAATACAACATAGCGAAAACATTTTTTCTCCTTTTTACTGTTCTCAGCTTTCATACTTGCTCACCATAAACTGGTCTGTATCAAGCACCATCAATGAACAGTGAGGAAAAAAACAATCAATGGATTAAAAACAAAAACTATACTGCATAGTACATTTTTACAAATAAATAATAGTGTGCATAACACTCACTGCAATTCACAAATTATTATAATTTTTCTAAGGTTACTACAATAATCTCAAGAAACATAGGTTTTCACTGTTTCTTATATTGTTATATCTGGTACAATATGACATATAACTGTGAAGCACTCCTCAATTTGTTTAGATCCTTTTGAAAGCATCCTTTCTTGTAGGTAAAGTATTATAGATAATGGCGATAATCCATGTAAACAAAGTATTACACAGTAGTATGTAGAAGTTCTTGTTGGAGAAGCAAAAGTTTTTTTTTAAGACAGTTTTAGGTGGTAATTTAAGACTGTTGTTGTTGCACTATTTACATTTAGTATTTAACTGTAATAAGAGAATGTAGTGTTTACAGGTTGTATAAACTCCTTTCTTTAATGTAAACGGACTGTTGAATTTCCAACAATATTGTAAAGACATTATCACCAATAGTCTGCATAATTTTTAATAAATCATAAATAATCCTCAGAACTTTGGTTGAAGAAATAAGAGATATGAGTTTGGTAATCTCCTAGGTAGACTTGCTTTTAATTTTAGATTAGTGTCATTGCATTCAGTCCATCCAGAATGAGATCATAAATAAACCATATAGTGTCCAAACATTGTATATTTACTCCTTCATGAAAGATGATCGCCAAAGTAGTAAAAGTCCTTCCTGATATTGATATTTGTCCAGCTACAAAGTTGGTTATTTCAGTATTTAATTTTGAAACACCTGGTCTACATCACTGTAACATTATTATAATGTATTTTCCTGTTCTTTGTAGAAATAATGTAGATAGAAGGTCAGATTTGCAGTTTGAGCAGGTCATATTTTGGTTGACGTTTTTGGTCAATTGCTGAAAAGGTACAGTTTTACAATCTGGTAATATCAATTACAAAAATGGTTCTGAATTGATTACAGTCATGGAGGTGAATTGACAATCTTCGCTATTATGGACCCATTTGTAACTTAATCCAAATAGGTAATTAAAATGTACTTCTTCCTTCAATACTCCTGGCATCACCATAGCAAATTCCTGTGCATCTTGGTGAATATTGAGAGTAAATACTATTGATCCAGTAGACATATCTATAAGATGTCGTAGTCCTGAAACAGAATGTATTCTAGTTCTATCACTCTTTTAACATTCCAGCATCCTATAGAGCACTTTGGGAATTCTCTTATTTCTTTTTTGTTGAACGTCGGTAACAAAATCTGGCAAATGGAATAGTACATTGACAACAACATTTGCATAGCAGTTGATCCCTGTAGTGTTGTCAAATTGGTAACCTGCAATTTCTTCATCATTTAGTAGTTTCCACTTCATTAATTCTTGTGAATTCACCTTCTGTACAGCCTTTTGCTCATCATCTATATTCAGTTTTGTTATTTTTTGCTTTGGACAGATTACTCGTTGCTTATAAACTGGGTACTGACCTAAATGAGGAGCAAATATACTCCTTAACTGATTGTACTGCTTTACACAGCTAGCATCAGCACAAATCTTTTCCTGATCAAAGTCAACCAAGAACAAACCAGACAATGTTCTAATTCTTGACAATGCTACATACGACATTCCTTCTTTGAATACAGTACTGCCAATATTAATAAAAGCTGCTTCTATGCTTAAATCTAGCAATTTGTGGATAGTTACAGCATACGCTAGAGACACTGGAAACTGCTTTAGCAGGACATACAAATCTTTCACAAGTAAAAAATGTACAACGCATCTACCAATCTGCTTAACTTCAGCAACCTCATCACATTTTATAGCTAAGTATTCCACCTCATTTCTGTTTGGGTAATTAATAAATTTTATAACTTTATCCATAGTGCCATTTACTAGCCCTTCGTCAACATTTATATTCTGATGCAAGATTAAACGACAATTTCTACAGACAGGTAACTATTTCTCTAATCCTGCAGTTTTGGAAACAGACTTCTCTAAAGTGTCCAATTTTGATTGCAGTTTTTCTGTCAGTAGCAGTGTAGCTCCCTGATGCTCTATTTTATCAGTTGCTGTAATTTCTATAATGTCTTCTTTTTCCAGTTGTAGTAATTCTTCATTGAATTTACAACACTCTTGAAGGGTTGGCATCAAACAAACTATAGACTTGTTTTCTTTAATGAAATTATACATTACTTGAGAAGCTGTAACATTAGATGGAAATAGATTTTTGATATGAAGGTTTTCTAATGCACCTTTTCCTATTTTGTGAGAACTCCCACTCTTATGTCCTTGAGTATATCTCTGTATTGCACATCTGATGCTTGGCACATATTTTTACTAACTCTTTGGAATGAAAGTTTTCCTAAATGTTTACATTTTCAAAACTTCTTAGTGAATTCCTTGTTTCGTTATGTAGTAGTGTTTTGAAAACAGGTTGTCCTTTGACTGGTGTTAGTTATAGCAGGTCTCCAAGCACTATTAAGTGTTTTCCACGAAATAGTATGTCGTACTCAGTTTTTAACATCTGCAGCATTCCTGAATGTATAAAAGCAAGCATTAGGCTTGACACCATGTTGACTTCGTCAATAATTAAAAGCTTCAATTTCTTTAATACTCTTGCTCCCTCATGACAAGCATCACCAGATACTTTGTTGTATTACAATTTGTCATCATGTTCAACAGGTAGTATTAACAATCGATGATGGGTAACTCCTTTAATAATATGTGCAGTTAATCCTAATGGTGCAGTAACTACACATGACAAATTAGAATCTGTAGTCATCTGTAGATAACTTGTGAGTGTTTTAATCAAGAAGCTTTTCACAGTTCCTGCTTGACTTCCTATATATAGTAGATATCGTTTATATGTAGACTATTCACACTCTTTTTCTCATGCAGGAATCCATGTTCTACTTTATCTTTTACTTCATCAAAAATGTGTTTCGGATCTGTATTCAGTTGTATTATTTGTTCCAAATCCATAGTTTCCTGTCTTACTTGCTGCATTGCATTCTCCACCTCATTCATTGCTATAGCAGCTTCAATTTGAATTATTGGCTGTCCAAGAGGATCTTGACTTGCAGGTGCTGAACCTTGGCTGCTCTGAGAACTCTCCCTTGCTATCAAATCAGCAATTGTTTCTTCCTGTTCAATCTCATCTCTCAACATTTGAAGATAGACTGGAATCACTGAGCATTCAATGGTGTCTTTCACATCATTAAATGAGTCTTCATAACACTCAAAGTATCCAAGTAACTCGGATTCAGCACGCCATGGCTTGAACAACTGCAACAGTCCTAAATAGAAAAACTTTTTTTATCTGGCCCAAGACATAATCAAAGAGCTACTCCTCTGCATGGAAGACTTGAAAGTGTCAGTTCTTTAGCAGATATCTGAATGAGTGTCTCAGTTCCTATCTGGGTCTCTAATTGTATGTGTATATAAGTTTCTTAGTAAATGACTGCGTCTCTTTGTGAGATGTATGCTTCTCTAAATGTGCTTGTAAGGGGCTCCATGGATTGCCTCCTGGGTGAGGTAGTGACTATTATGTTATTTAGCTGTCTGTATGCAACTGCCTCCATTAGCACTAGATACAAATCAGTTCTGCCTCTCTGTGTAAGTGAATGTTCAGATACTTCTCTTACTATCTCACAGAGTGCTTTGGACTGTGTGAACTTTTATACTTACATATATCAGATTGTAGTGTGGGTGGCAGGGTGGATATTTAATTGGGCACATGGGTATCTAATAGTCCACATACCGCACTGAAACCTCAGAGTACGTCTTAACTTAGCTGCAGCCTACCATAGTGGTCAGTTATATGTGGTAGAAAAGCAGTTTATTCCTTCTCTACAAGTTTTAAGTGACAAGACAGCCCTAGCAGTAGTCCCACATGCAGAAGCTCAATAACAGTAGGCCTGAGACATAATAAAATGGTTACTTCTCTGCATGGTAGATGAACATGTCACTACTTTAGCAGATATCTCAATAACTGTCTGAGTTCACATCTGGGGCTCTGATTGCATGTACATGTAACTTTGTGAGTAAATGAGTACATCTCTTCACAACCTCAAAGGTTATGTAATATGTGAACAAATGTCTCAGTTCATATCTGGGACGATTATTGCATTTGTATGTAAGTATTTGTATTTGATTTGTAGGTAAATAATGCTTCTCTTCGTAACCTCTATGGCTATAAAATCTGTCTGTAAGAGACTGCATGGTGTGCCTTCTGGATGTAATAGTGAGTATTACTTTTTTTAGATATGTTTGCAACTGCCTTTATTAGTGGTGCATAGATATCACCTCTCCCTCTCCATATCAGTAAATGTTTAGGGGATTCTTTCACTATGCCACTGGGTCTTTTAGGGCCAGTGTGCTTTTCTATTAAGGTGTATCAGATTAAACTGTGAGTGGGAGGGTGGACGTTTAATGGAGCACATGAGTTTCTTTGACCGCATATAGCTCTGTGAATCTTCAGACTACATATGTTGTCTTTTAAACACATGCCAGCCTGCCATATGGCCTAGCTACAGCCTACCTCAGTGTTCACTTATATCTAGTAAAAGATCAGTTTATACCGTGTATAGGACTTTAAAATATGAAGGTTGACCTAGCACTAAAACTACATCTAAAGGCTAAACTGTGCAAAACATAGTGGAAGGGAGACTTCTCTGCATATTAGACTTCAAAGTATGAGTCCATATCTGTAGCTGTCACTGCATGTGGATGTAACTTTGTGTGTAAATGACTGCCTCTCTTTGTAACCTCTATAGTTATCTAAATGTGTCTGTAAGGGGTTACATGATTTGCCTCGTGGATGTGTTAGTATTAGATTTTTTAGGTGTGTGTGCAAATGTCTTCATTAGCCCTACATACATAACAGTTCTGCCTGTCTGCATGTGTGAAAGTTTGGGTGTTTAGAAAACCTATTTTCCTTGGTGAGCCTAAATATTGAGTGACCTCAATATTGGGGTTCCAATTTAGTGGTATCTTTGATGGAAGAAATAGTGACCATTATGGAATGAGGTGTATGGATGACTTTGAGTGAGAGATGTGTATAAAAAGAGACCCCTCATCTTTGATTGGAGTGATATACTTTCTCTTTTCAAGATAAAATGGTATTATGTATGGGAGACAAACTTCAATGTTCTGTATAGTAGCGGTCATAATGTAAATATGGGCAGTGGGTTCTAATTTTTACACTAGTTGTTACAATGTGATTTTAGGCTAGGGATCCTACTTAAATATTTATGTTTTTCTATGCAGGATTGTAAACGAGTTATTACTTTGTGTATGAGAGAAATTTATATTGATGTCCTGAAGAAGGTGGTAGTTATTTATTGGTTCCACCGAAACGCGTTGACGCACATAGTGTGCCAAGTCTGAGGAATAGAAGAACACAACAGAAAAGAAATGTATTACAATGTGTTTTTACTGATTCCAACAAGCTGGCCTAAACTAACGACACATGTTACTGTCTTGTTTGTTTTGTTTTTTCTCTCTGTTCTATTGAAGTATTGAATTTTTTTTTTTTTTTTGTCAAACGTGTTTTTATTAGCATTTTATCATTTTGTTACAACATAGGTCAATGATGGTACAGCATGAAGAGGTTTATATCGTGCTCATGCAGAAGACCGAAGAGTGAGAGACACCAGTTCTACAGGTGCCCAGCCACAATCACACAGGAACCTAATAAGAAGATACAGTTTTCTCATTACATGGCTAATAAGCTCATATTGCGTTCTAGTAAGGCATTCACTCATCTGTCTTTCTTTTGCGACAGCCGTAGCCTCGGTACTCCCAACGGGGGAGGTAGTCTCTACCAAGAGTTCAGGATCCCCGGGGGGATTACAGGATTAACTAAAACAAAAACAAACCCACCCTCTTCCCTCCCCCCACCCATCCCCTTACTGGTGGTGGCAGCCTAATTGGTTCGTCTCAGCCAACATATCAGTCTCAGTTCTTTTTATACTTGAAATAAGTGCATTGCTCTAAGGGAGAGAGGACATACCGCCGACGGTAACCCCTTCGTAAGAAAAGCAACCAGGGGCCCCCATCTGTATTCAAAGTTTTTGTAGTCATCTCTAAAGATGTCGGCCATCCGTTCTAAGCTTAGGAGTTTCCACAGTCTGGAGTGCCAAAGTGAAATAGCAGGTGATTCTTTTTTCTTCCAGGCGGCCGCGATCGTTACTTTCGCGGCCCCAATGCATGTCCACATGATGGCCTTATCAGCCTTGGTTTGGTGCTTAAGTGATGGATCGTGCAAACCCAGGAGGACCTCTGCCATAGTGGTCGGTATGGGATAACCTAGCATATCTTTGATTTGTGCAAGAATTTCTTCCCAGAAGGGTCTTATCCCTGGGCAGTCCCACCAGATATGCTGGAAGTCTCCTAGTCGCCCACACCCCCTCCAGCACCTGTTGGACGAATATCTTTTTAAGCTTGGCGGGGTAAAGGTACCAGTCCATCATGGTTTTGAGATGAGCCTCGCGTAATTCCGTGGAATGATTACATTTCACAATGTCAGACCATAGGCCCTCCCATTCTTTATCAGAGATGTTGCGCTGCGAGATACCCTCCCACATGCTCATATAGCGGGGGCGTGGAGTGTGCAGAGAGGCGAGAAGGTAAGAATACAGATATGAAATCACTCCCTTCATAGAATCCACTTTTTGTACATAGCTTTCAAATTTCGTAAGTGGTCTAGTGGCGGCCTCGTAGATGGAAGGTGTAAGCGCCCAGTGCTTCAATTGAAGGTAATGGAAGTGTTCAGTGTGTTCCACCCCGTAGTCCCTCTTGCAGTTGTCAAAGGTGAGGATGTCGTAATTGTGAAATAGGTGAGTCAGTGCCCTGCACCCTCCCTCTCGCCACTGATCGAAGAACCCTTCCTGCATGGCCGGGGGAAATGCCAGATTGTAGTGGATTGGCATGTAAGGGGACGGAAATGTGGTCCACTGGGTATTATGTGAGACAGAGTCCCACGCCTTCAGGGTGGTCCGGGTGGGGGTGCTAAGGTAGGTGTTTTTTGGTCTATCGGTCTTGTGGCGCCAGATGAGATCCCAAATCGACCGACCAGCGACGGCCCTGTCCATATGAAGCCAATGCTTCTCTGATTCCCTTTTGGCCCATTCGGTGACCACCCTCAGTTGGGCTGCTTTATAATATAGCCCGAAATCTGGGAGGCCCACCCCCCCTTCTTTCCTCGGCCTCCTCAGGATTGCCAAGGAAAACCCCGCTCGCCCCCCTTGCCAGATAAACTTCAAAACCATTGATTTTAATTTGGGGAGAAGGTCTGTGTCTAACTCAACGGGAAGAGCCTGAAAAAGGTAGAGAAGCTTAGGTAGCACAGTCATTTTAATCGCGTGTATGCAACCAAGCCAGGATATGAAAAGCGGTTTCCAGCGTGCAAGATCTGCCTGGAGTCGCAGGAGGGCGGATGGGTAATTGGCTTTGTACAGCTCTTCCACTCGCGGTGTTAAATGGACCCCCAGATATTGAAGGGGGCGGGTAGTCCATTGTAATGAGGTGCATGTCCGTAGCGTCTCCACCTCAGCCTCTGGGATCGTGAGGTTAAGGATGGAGGACTTTTCCATATTGATTTTGAAACCCGCAACTGTTTCGAAGCGCCTGAGCTCCACTTGGAGTGCAGGGAGAGAAGTGGCTGGCTCTGTAAGGGACAGGAGCACATCGTCCGCAAATAGCGATATCTTGTGCGATTCTCCACTAAAAGGGATACCTCGTATCTCTGGTGATGCATGGACCACCACAGCCAGGGGTTCGATACTAAGAGCAAACAGTAGCAGTGAGAGAGGGCACCCCTGGCGGGTGCCTCTAGTGAGAGAGAAGGAAGACGACAGCACCCCATTCACCTGGACTCTCGAGCGAGGTTGGGTATAGTTGGCCCGGACCATAGTGATAAATTTGTCGTCAAATCCAAAATGAGTAAGGGCAGCGAAAAGGAAGGCCCAGTCCACCCTATCGAACGCCTTCTCGGCGTCAAGGCATACCAGTACCACCGGGATCTGCTTCTTATTAGCTTTTTCAATTAAGTGGATGATACGTCTGGTGTTATCATGAGTTTGGCGTCCTTTGATAAAACCAGACTGGTCTGGGTGAATGAGGTCCGGCATCAAGTCATTCAGCCGTGCCGCGAGAATGGACGAGTACAATTTTGCATCCAGGTTGAGGAGAGCTATAGGGCGATATGAGGCACATTTCTGCGGGTGTTTCCCCTGTTTTGGAATGACTGTTATCACTGCCTCCGCCATCGTGGGGGGACTGTACCCGTCTTGGCCATGGTGTTGAATAGATGGGTCAGATGAGGTAAAAGATCGGGAGCAAATGTTTTTTAAAATTGATCTGTATAGCCATCCGGGCCTGTGGCTTTGTGCGGTTTGAGAGATTTAATAGCGAGGGCCACTTCCCCTGATGTTATGGGGGCTGTGAGCGTCTCATTCCATTCAGATGTAACTTGGGGGAGTGACAGGGCTCGCAAGTATTCATTATGCACCTCTGTGTCACGCATTTCCCCTGTGTACAGGGTTCGGTAGAAGGAACCAAAGGTGTCTGCTTTATGGATGTCTCTATTGGCCAGCCCTCCCCCCTGCGTTTGTATGCCTCCTATGTATTCCCTTTCTCTCTTTTCTTTCAGTTGGCGGGCCAAATGTCTGCCAATCTTGTTCCCCTGGGAGTAAGATATCTGGCGAAGCTTCAGAAGGGTGTGTTCTGCCCTGTTGTTGTAAATGGCCTTAAGTTTTCCTCGCAGTGTGGTGAGTGTGCGTAGGGAGTCCCTAGCCGGTTTTGTTTTATGGGAAGTTTCTGCCATTGAGAGTGCTGCCTCTAGCTCTATCCTTTCTTGAGTCCTTCTTTTGTTCAGCGCGGAGTTAAGCGCGATGCATCGCCCTCTAAAGAATGCCTTAAAGGCATCCCAGGTGTTGAACTCTGAGGTGTCTGAGATCACGTTCTGGGCAAAAAAATCCTTGATCGTGTCTCTGAGTTCCGTGCATAGCCCCTTTTCTCTCGTAAGTGAAGCTGGGAAATACCATTTGGGGGGTGTAGCCACCTGCGGGCTCCAGGAGAGACATATCGAGACCAGGCAGTGGTCCGATATCGAAAGCGGAAACATCTTCGCCTCCTGCAGAGACCCCACTAAGTTTTGGCTGATGAATATGTAATCGAGTCTAGAGTACGTTCGATGCACGTGCGAGTAGAAGGTGTAATCCCTCTACTGGGGATAAAGAGTCCTCCATGTGTCCCTAAGGCCCATGTCGTGGATCTGTTGTTTAACCTCCCCGGTAAAGCCGCTGGATTCGTGTCTAGGGGGGTGTGTGCTGTCAAGATCTGCTTGCCATGTTAAATTGAAATCACCTAGGAGAAGTGTTGGCCCCTCCGCAAATTCCTGTATTTTCCCCAAAAGTAGCTGCAGGAAGGGTGTCTGACCCATGTTCGGTGCATAGGCCGAAATAAAGATGCAAAGTTTACCCTTCAGTATGCCTTTGACCATTACCCAGCGGCCCTCTTTGTCTGATTTAGTGGCAGTAGGTTGAAATGTCGTAGAGGTATGGAAAAGAAGCGCCGTCCCCCGGTGTTTAGTAAGCGCAGAGGCTCTCTAGATCAGGGGGTATTGAGGATGGCGAAAACGAGTCTCCTCTGTGCGCGAAAGATGTGTCTCCTGCAGTGCCACAATATCTAAATGATGATCAATGATGTATTTCCAGACCTTCTGGCGTTTCTGTGGTGAATTAAGGCCCTTTACATTCCAGGATCCTAGTGTAATTACCATCGGTTCCTTGCATCCCCCCTCCGCCCTCTAGAAAGCCGTTGTATATCACTCATGTCCCACGCACCGCAGCTCCTGCCCTGCATAGACCTGAGGATTCTACCATGCATAGAGACGAACCTGTGGCACACACCTGTGTATGTAGTTGCATTAAAAAAGCCACCACCAGTCTCCCTCCCTCCCTCACAACCGCCCCCCTTCCCAACAAACAGAAAAAACAACATTACCATCATGAACATACGTCGGATTGATGACAGATCTCCGACACTGGGGTGAAGCACCCCGTTAAACATATTGGGGGAGCTGAGGGACCGAGGTCCCCGTCCGCGCCCGTCCCATACATATCCAAAAACAGTGTTACGTGCCTATACCATGGAATTTACGTGTCAAGTTCGGCCCTGGTCATTCCATCCTTGGGCGGCCGACCGTAATCGCCGGTCCCCCAGGTAGTCCGAGGCCCGCTCGCTCTGGTCTCGTTCGTAATTCATATTGTCCTTGGGGTCTGGCTTTGGGTCCCGGGTCGAGTCACATCGAGGCCTTTCCTAGTACCCCACCCCCACTGGTTCCATTTACAGAGGGTGGTTATTGTCGCAGCCCTCGGCATCCACAGAGTCTTGGCATTGTTTTTAGGGAGGGACTGTATGATAAACATGTCAGGGTTCAGTAGGAGTGGCCATCCCTCCATAGGACCTTAGTTCTCGTCACCGTTATGGCCCGTGGCGGTCAACTTTTTGAGGATCCGTCCCTGGAGCGAGACCTTTCCTAAATAGGAAAGTGCAGTCCACTAGGCCTCACCTACGATTTCTCCTCCGGCCTGTGGTCCATGAGTTCATCTGAGGGCTGGCCCCCGTCGGATCTCGTGTCTTGTGCCCTGCCGCGCCAGTATCCTCGGAGGAGAGACCCAGAAGATCCAGTCCTTCCTGCAGGTCTGAGATGTGCCGTGGCTTGTTGTTATATTCGAACGCCAGCCCAAATGGAAAGGTCCAGCAATATCGAACCTGATCCTCCCTCAGTTTCAGCATGATGGGCCTAAACGCCTGTCTCCTGGCCAACGTGGCCGGTGCTAGGTCTTGAAAGATGGTGCATGAGTGGTCTTGGAAAGAGACCGTACCTTTTTTCCTGGCTGCTAGTAGTACTGATTCCTTGACTTTATAGGAATGAAATTTCGCCAGCACGTCTCTTGGTCATTTCTTGTCTCCAGTCGGCTGGCCTCCAACGCGATGAGCCCTGTCGAGCTTTATCTTTAGAGTGATTGGACTCAGAATCTCGGCAAACAACCACTCCAGAAAGGCCTCCAGATCTGTCCCATCCGCGCCCTCCTCCAGGTCACGGAGTCGAAGGTTCTCTCTCCGGGCCCTGTTTTCTAAATCCTCCGCCTTTAATTGCGCTTGGTGCCATTGATCTTGGAGGGTATGGATGTCTTCCCGCATGGCAGCTGTGTGCTTATCGATATCCGGGTTTGGGTTTCCAAGTCCAGGACTCTGGTGCCAACAGAATCAACGTCCTGTTGGTGAGAAGCGAGCCTGCCGGTGAGGTCAGCTTTTAGTTGGTCTATCGATGCCTTGAGGTCCTGCCCCAGTTCAGCCCTCAATTCCGTCTTGAAGTCCCGCAGAGTTGCCAAGAGGTCATCTTTAGTGAGAGCCATGGTACTCGCACCTCCGTCGCTCCCTGAGGGTTGGCGCTTGTCTGCTGGTGGAAAGAAATCGGACACTCTGTTCGTGGCCTTACACGACGACTTCTTTGGCGGCATAGGGGCCGGTCCCTCGTTCTGTGGCAGCCGTGGTGAAGGGCGGCGTACCAGGCGGCGCGTGATGTCCCCCCCTGGGAGGGTAGGCGGCTGGATTGCCTGTCTGCTTTTGCCCTGCGGCCGACCAGTAGGGAGTGGATGGTGGCCCTTTTACTCTAGGCCCAAAACGTGGCTCTCTCCCTCAGGGCATGTGGGGACCTGCGCCACCCCTCTCCATGTGGGAATCTGCATGTGCAGCCCCCGTGGTTATCGATGGGGCTGCTGGATCGCCCGCTTCAGGTCCCTGAAGTGTTGTGGGAGCAGCAGCGGTGGGGGAAGTCCCTCTCGATTATCGGCGCTCGCCGAGGGCCGCCATCTTAGGGTCAGGCAGGGCAGGGGCTTCGGCGTCAAAGGGGAGTTAGCGGCCTGCAGTGCCCAATATCATGCCTCTGGGAGCAGCAGCTGTGTTATATAGTGTCGGAGGTAGCTCCACTCGACGGTCTGTGTCTGCCACGTACCTGCAGCATGACGATTCATCTCCCCGGCCGTCGGAGCCTCACACGTCGCTGCAGCCGCCAGCACCGGTACCGCACCACACTCCCGGTGAGTTTACACCGAAATTGTCACCGGGCCCGCTGCGTTCGTCGGTGTGCACTGGCCGCGGCAGCTCTGCCTCCAGTGCTGCCGTTATCGGAGATCGGCCGCCCCTATGGAACGAGGGCCGCCCTTTTGTCGCTCTCCGGCCTCTCTCGTTTCTAGCCCCGTAACCAGTCGCCATATAAGGTGTGCCTCTGTCTCAGGGCTGCATTATGTGCCCTCCGCTCTCCGGTGGCCACCCGTGGCTTCAGGGTCAGTTTTCCGGTGGTATAGGCTGTGATTGAAGCTGGAGACTGCAGCGCGGACCGGGAGCCGAGACGAGCTACGTCCGTCCGGCCATCTTGCCCGGCCTCGCCCGCTTGCAATGTATTTTTAACATATCTGTATTGAGGTTTTTATTATAGAATAAATTATGTCTGTTTTTAAACAAGCCTGCACTGAAAAGTGACTAAAAGATTTTTTATTTAACTTGTAATAGGAATTTTTAATTGAAGGTGTGAGACATCTTACTCAATTAGAATTCTGGGGTTTGTATGAGGATGGTGTGTATGTATGTAATCTGTGAATTAACAGTGATCCCAAAGGGATATAATCTTGACTGGAGAGTCATGGATGACTTAGATACAATAGAACCATTTCCCTGATTACTGGGGTTTCCCGCTTTCCTTTTCCCAGTCATCCGGGCCGTTTTAGTCCTACCTTATAGACGCGCTGTGGAGGCATCACACAAAAGCCAGCAAAAGGTATCCTTCTGGGACAACCAGCCAAGAGGAGTGGTCCAGTCATCACTGGTCAGCTGCGGAGGGGGGCAGACAGGCCAGCCTTTGGCCCAAGCTCGTCTTGCAGAGCTGTCACTGCTCTTAAGATGGCTACCGTGCCAATCACCACTGCCTGGCTGCCTCCTGGCGGGAGTTAGCAGATGTGGCTGCTAGGTGATGTGGTCCCCACGCAATGTAAGCACTACCAGTCAAAGAGGTTTTTAGGCACGTTTAGGTCAGCATGTGTATTGTCAAATGCTTACCTACACCAATATCCTCATACATACTTCAATTATGACCTGTTGCCCATCCTCATCCTATGTCATAGTCTAAACACACAATCCAGGCCTGTGACATTATCTAGCCCAGGGGGCCTTGCATAATCTGTGATGTGGCCTACTTCTAATCAGTGCAGTGCAGATTGTGAACTACTGAAGGCTTAACATGAAGTTTTATGGCACAGTGAATAGTGGCCACTGTGAATAAGGGGCCTGAAGTTTGACCATTATTTTCTTTGAAATGTGAGTCAATTGAAAAGAAGTGTTAGCTCATGAAGTCAGGGAACTCTCCCTTTCAGCTGTTCTCCATTTAAAAGCATTCAGAGGCATATTTTAAGCACACCTCACATTTTGACCTGCAAAGGTTATATGTTCATGACAGCTGTACCTCAGTGCATCAGTTGTATGACCCTGTGACTCAGGCCCAGCCTGGCCCTTAATTCTGAATGAGCCACTGCTCAATGACAAGCCTTGTTATCTGCGGCCTGCTGCTCATGATGTCACATGAGCGCCACCTTTCCTCAACTTTTTCATTACAAGGGCACCTTGTGCCCATCTAATAAGTGACCTCAAGGCTGTTTACTACTCTGAATGGGTCTGGGAACTACTGGTAGTTCCCAAACTATAGAGCCCTGATCTAGTCTGAGTGATTTGTGGTACTATGCATACAGCTTACATCTTTTTCAATTGTTTTTACCCAGTACATACATATTTCCAAGTGGAAAGAGTATATGATGTGTTTACCATGTACCATGATGTTATTTGACAAATTATCACAAGTACATCAAACATATACATGCATGGATCTCTACATACACACCAATTTGAATCTAGGGCTTTAAACACACAACACATATTGATGGTATTGTATATTTGACATTGGAGAGTGCACACAATCCCCTAACATAATTGTCCTATATAAGGACCACATTATGTGACACTTAACATCAACCACTACACTTCACTCTGGGACATTATAGCCTGTGTTAATGGAAAAGAGCCAGTTAGGCAGATTCACATAAGTATGCCTGACATGTACATGTTCCTCTGGTGAGCCATAGAGCTGGCCATACGAGGAAAGGACCTCCTTTGACAGCAACTCCAGCTCCTCTGGCATAAACACATGGGCCCTCTCACCTGTTGGACCTGACATGGTTGCTCCCAGAGGTGAGAAACAGCAGAAAAAGTGGAGGAGGTCTTGATAGCGGCAGTGTTAGGAGGCAAGTGAGCTTTTTTCCATCTGCTGCGTGCATGTACGCGACGTACATGATCTTCAGCGGAGATGGACACAGTCATTGGCCTTCTACCATCATGTTCACTAATATTAGCCTATTGTTGTGTCCGTCACGAAGTTTACCGCCCACTGCGTGGTCGACTCCCGCTGCCACCGTTTGATTCCAAATGTTCTATCGGTGAGGTCAGGCATCCACAATTTTAGGACTTCAAACTAGTGTTTTACTGACTGTTAAATGCATCACCACCACTTCAAATGGGGGCTAGTGTGTTCAAATATTCACACTTCAATGGGCAATTATTTTTTTAAATAAACATTTATGTGTAGTGCATTACTGTGCTGAAACACAGTATTAGCGTGGTGTTGTGTACACCTCCGTTGATGGCATTTTTAGAGTAAAAACATTCAAAATAAAAAAAATGTGTGAATAATACATTTCAAATGGATAATTTACACATTTATTTTTCAGATTCATATCAAGACCATAAATGTCATTTGTGATGGTTAAAGAACAAGAAACAAATGTTGCTTCAAAATATGTATTAACCCATATACATTTTGTCAAAATACGTGACTTTTGTGTTACTCGCCAAATATGTTGCTGTGGATAATGCAAAACAATGTTCACATGTTTCTCCAAACCAGACATATTATTATTAACCCTGGGAGAGGGAGGAAATGACAGCCTCCAATGCATCGCCCATTTCCAGACCTTTCCACCATGGAAGAAAGCGGTATAATCAAGAAGTTCAGGTTGAATAGGCCAACTATACTGGATGTATGTCATCACCTGGAGCCAGATCTGCAGCCTCACAACAGAAATCCCACATCTATTACACAAATTGTCAAAATCATGCCTGTACTTCATTTTGTGGCCATAGGATCCTTCCAGTACACTGTGACAGTTGCTGGTGGTATGTCACAACTAACTGCCAGTGGTGTGCTGCATCTCAATGATGTCTCATCTTCAGTGATGAGACACATCAACACCTTCACCCAGTTTCCATGATAGCAGAATCTAGACAATGTCAAGGGTGACTTCAATGGTTTTGGTCACCTACCACATGTAGTTAGAGCAATTGATGGCACATATGTTGCCTTAGTGCCACAACACACCAGAGAACACGTCTACCAGAATCTAAAGAACTTCCATTTAATCAACGTGCAAGTTGTCTGCTTACTGAATTTGTACATCACAAGTGTCTGAGCGTGTTTCCGCCATCTCTGCACATGATTCCTTTGTACTACCGAACATCCTCATACCCCTGCAAATGTCTCAACTTGGACTTAAGGGGGCCTAGCTTGTTGGTCATTATATTGTTTGGGGTATTGCTAGTTGCATAATCTGGAATCGTGTTACATTATATTGGCCCTTTTTTGTCTTCCATCTAGGAGACTCGGGTTATCCCAACTGACCATGGTTGTTGACACTGCTGATGAATCCAACAATGCCAGGGGAAGTCTGCATCAATGAGGCCCATGGACGAACAGGCGGCCAGTGGAGCAGGCTTTTCTGCTCCTAGAGGCCAGGTTTTGTTGTCTGGACAAAATTGGTGGAGCCCTCCTCTACGTACCCACTAAGATGTACCAAATCACTGTGGCCTGCTGCATGCTCCACAACATTGCCCTGTGACGGAACATCCTTTACATCACAGAGGATGGAGACTAAGGGGCCGATTCCGATTTCGGCCGGAAGGGCACCGAACGATGGTCGGAGCCCTTCCGACCGAATCGGAACGTGCCGCTCGGATTCCTTTCCGACGAGCCATTCCGATGGGCTCGGTCGGAAAAGAATCCGACTCGGATTTCCGGATGGCTCACGACGGGTTCGGAGAGCCCGTCAGCCATCCGGAAATCCTCTGTACTCCCCGGCTGCCTCTTTGCGACCGAGGGAGTACGATGGCAGTTTTCACTGCCTTTTCGTGCCGGTCTTTCCGGCACGAAAAGGCAGTCGGTCACTGTCTTTGGGGGCCCCCAGTGGGACCACCATGGGTGCAAGGTCGCCGAATGGCGGCCTGGAGGCACCTATGGTGCCCTCTGTTGAACCCTGCACCCGGTGGCAGGCACCTTGGGGTGCCGGCCACAGGGTGCAGGGTTGAACTGCACCCCTGCTTTCTCCAATGCCAGCATGCATTCCGTCCGGAATGCATGCTCCCATTGTGGGAGATACGAGTGCGACCGAACAGGGTACGGTCGCATCGTACTGCCTGGGCCGTAACCGACGACAGCAGGTCGGTCGGTTACGGCTCCGGACCGATGTCGGACGGACCTGAGTCTGTCCAACATCGGAATCGGCCCCTTAGTTAGTGAGTGAGTAATATAGCAACTCATCAGCACATCAGCAGCAACCAACCAACAATTTGGTGTATGCAATATGCATGCGTCCATCTATGCATTCTTGAGGACTAAAATAAATGGAAAGGTAGACTTAGTGAACAATTGGCCCGTCAAAGGGGGTTGATTCATTGATGATTTCGAATGAGATTGAAACTTAGAAGAAGCAAATATATTTTTGGGCAATTCATTTCCAATGTCTCTGGAATAGGTGGGCTAGGCTAGGTGCTACTTACAGGTTGAGGATTCTGGAATCGGAATGGAACACTTGATTAATAAATAATAACTAGACGGTCCGTGATACTACTACTAGTCGATCAGATTAGATAGGTCAATTTTATTGCAATTGTTGTTTCCTGTCCAAAAATGTTTTTAGAGCATTTTTAAAAATATTTTATTTGTTTCACACCAATCAATTTTTGTCTCTTTATTATATCTTACATGATAAGCACCCAGGGGCAAGAAGACGACGGGGTTGTCTGAGGCGGGAGCTGGAGATGCCTCCCAGGGCCAGGATCGCTCCTCTACCAAGGGCTCTGCTGCTGGCCCGAGTAAGTCCTCCTGTTGTTAATATTAATAATTATTTGTCCCTAACTTTTACTGCACCTTATTTTTTCCAAACTATTATTTCCGTTTCCTAATTCTTTTTTTTACCAAATTATCCTCAATCTATCTGTTTCTAAATTCCTGTTATCCCTGCATTACCTACCTACTTAGTTATATTTTTTTCTAGTGTCTGTTTTTTTTTTTACATCAATCTAACTGCCTCTGACTCTGTACTACTAATAGTCTGTCTGTAGCTTGCCCAGTTGGCCACTCTTTATTTTTAAAAGGTTTTAAAACTCAGATTCACCAATAGCTCTAGCCACTGAGTCCAGTTCTTTGGATTGTCCTCTTATTAATCTTGAGAGGCTTTTCGACAATTGCCACCAACAAAGTGCCCAACCAGATATTTTACTATTTTTATATGATAGGACATACTACTGTCTACTCTACTCTAGTACCCGATTTGTTCTAGTGATGTATGTGGTGTATATATGCATTGTATTTTCAATCTTGCTAGTGAAACAAAAAAAATAGGGGGAGGCGCATATGGCATCTAAAAAACTTGTAATGTTTTTTCTAAGCATACCGACCACCAGTGCCGGGGCCAGTGGCGGGGCAGGCGATGCCAGCCAGGAGGGAGCAGATATGGCAGCTGCTGCAAGGGTGAGTGAGCCAGCAGCAGTGGTGGGCGGTGGTAAGTTGTACTTATATTCCTTACTTATTGACAATAGTTACACAGTCGCTGCAAGGGTGTACACTGTACTGTTGAGAGAGACTAAGTTGTTGTGAACAATGGTTGAAGAAGACACCCTTTACTTAGCATTAGCAATAGCAATAGCTGCGGGAGTTGAGTAACTACTGGCCTCTTCTATCTGACTTCAACTCAGCTGGGAAAGTTTTATGAAGAAGACTAAGAGTCAGATGACCTTGATGGATGGGTTGAACGAAAAGAGAAAGAAGGATGGAAGGAGGAAGGATGGGCGACATGTAATATATGACTGGCAGAGAAGGATGTGTGGGATGCATAGGTGGCTGATCGGAATCGGATGCATGGGTGGTTGAAGGATGGGTGGAAGGTGAAAGAAAGGATGCCTGCCTGGGTGGGTGAAACTGTATGGGTGATAGTAAGAATCCTCCGGGGGGTTTCATGGGTCAAACTCAAAGGCAAGCAAGGAAGGACGCATGGGTGGGTGGTTACAAAAAAAATTACAAATGTATGTTGTTGGTGAAAGGTTTGTTGAGAGATTAAGAAGAATGATAGCCATGTTTGCTTTAAATGGATGGATGCCTGGATGGTACAATCATCATAGCATAGGTGGAGACTGTCACTGGATGAAGACAATGTAAAAGGAAAATAAACTGTGCCAGAGTAGCAAAGCTAAGGAGAATAGAATAAGATTAAAAATATAATGCTAGAAGAGCAATGCAATGATAAATGGAACAATCGCTTGGAAAAGAAACAAGGACCGTTTTTTTCAAGGTTTTTGATTCAAGGTTGTATTTCAGAATACTCCCTTGACTCACAGTAGTTTGCAAGCACAGCATATATATATTGTGTATGTATGTACGCATACCCACCCATTATCAAGTGCCTCCCTCCAACTCCGAGGCCCACTCCCTACCTATGCCATTTTCGACTGTGTCAGCCTGCCATGGGTGGCCCATCGGCTGCATTTTTACACAATTCACGTTGTCCCATATATAATCAATGATCATTTGGATCAGATATCATCTGCCTTGTTGTAGTAGTCAGGGTGAAAGTGAAATTGAGCAGTTGCCATTGATGTAACAGAGTATACTCATAATTGAAAAATAAGATAATTGTGTAGTTGTAGACTACAGCTGCCCCACCTGCAGACAGTAGTAAATAAAAATAAAGCGAGTCTGCGACACAAGTATGTCTGTCTAGGGCGCAACTGACTGAGCTGGCCTGCCTACAAGGTTAATTTAGCTAAACAAGAGAGAGAGAAGAGAAAGACTTGTCTACTCCATAGTGCCTATTAGTAGTAATGCCTGAAACTTCCACAAATGTTAGAGGCCGAGGAAGTGGGAGGATACTATAAATGTTATGTACTGTGCTTGCTAGTGCTGTTATATTTCATATAGGTACCCCAATATAGGTCTAGGTATCATCATAACCCTTCACCTACATTCTCTCCTATACTACATATATAACGGATTTGGAGGACTGACCTTTTACTCAGTTACAATACTACACATAAGTACGTAGGGTTTTTCCCTGGACACTGGCCTCATAAATTATGCATGATTATTCTCAGTTTCTTGGAATCACAGCAGGACCATCATCTCCTGCATAATAACTGTGTATAAAGTTCATTCCCGACGTCATCCTAAGTCCGACACTGGCACAGCAAGGTAGAAACCCTGGGGATACCTTAGGATATATAAACACCTCATCTTGCCGAGAGGGGGAGAGGAGATCATGACTTCCATGCTGACACACTGACGCAAGACGCTGAGGTTCCTGCATGCAGATACTCCAGCTCGCATTGGTCTGAAATCCCTCGCGGGGTGTTCAGCTCGAGACCAGAACAAGGTCCTGCAGGCTAACATCAGGTAATGGGGTTGGCTTTATCCTAGAGGGATTCTTGGCTTTACACCTACTCACATGCTAGGTACACTTAGGTACATCTAGTTTAGGGTGCATCGTAGGAGTACGCATTTTATTGCCATGTATTTTATATACTCGCCTATATTTATGATTTTAGCAAAATGGTAGAAACCTACCATCTGTTTACTTTCTTAGTGCTGCTACTCATTTATATATGCTGCTGTCTACTGGTGATTTCAGTGCGCTTATTTTACGCTAGAATAACGACTGTTCAATAAATACTTATTGAAAACGTCCCAACCCTTTATTCTGTGTATCTCTCTGAGAACAAGTGAGCACGAGTGACTGAGCAAAAAATAAGATACTGTTTCCACGGTCCTGAGGGATAAGGGTTGTCATGTTCGATAGTTGCCAAGATCTATTCTCTCCTTGGTAAGAGGAGGTTATAGTGGCATTGCGAGCTAGCTGGTACACAGGCCAACATACTCGGTGGGGGTATCTGGAATCAGTCTGGACACCAGTCCCGCATTTATGTTGTCTAAACGTGCTGATCCTATATAGGTCTTATAGGAAATACACAACAGTGCTACTGTGCCACTCTGGGGCCGATTCACAGAACTAATCTGAGATAAAATCCTAAACTTACTACTTTTGGTATTCACAGAAGGCATTTAGTAGTAAAGTTAGGACTCCTAACTTTACTACTACTAAACTGAGATAAAATCCTAAACTTACTACTTTTTGTATTCACAGAATGCATTTAGTAGTAGTAAAGTTAGGACTCCTAACTTTACTACTACTAAATACCTTTTGTGAATACCGAAAGTTGTAAAGTTAGGATTTTGTCTCAGTTTAGTTGTAGTAAAGTTAGGAGTCCTAACTTTACTACTACTAAATGCCTTCTGTGAATACCAAAAGTAGTAAGTTTAGGATTTTATCTCAGATTAGTTCTGTGAATCGGCCCCTATGTGTATAATTCATTTTGTGTTACTGTTTTTCTAAGAGTATTGGTTACAATTGCCTTTTTTCTTTCTTGATATAGCCACTCCTTCCCAACCAAACAGGAAGGAGATAGCAGCCATGGCCCGGCGCCGGAAGCTGGAGGTCATCTGCACAGAATATCGGTGGCTGGTGGCTCTGGCGGAGGAGGAGGCGGCAGTAGGTGCAGCCTCCTCCAATGCCCCGGGCCCCAGCCAGGTCCCCCCAGTGGTACGGCACCACGGTCTGCTGCCCCCCCCTGTGGATGCAACTGTAGAGCATTTAAGCGCAGCATGCTCCTCTGGATGGCGCACCTAGACGAGCGGATAAAGGAGGTCCTGGAGAGTAACCGGCGACTGCGAGACCGCCGCTAGAACTCTGTTGCCTTGCCCCTTTTAAATTTTTTTTTGGGTGGATGGGAATTGGGCGTTGGGGAAAAGTTGGGGTTTATATTTATATTTATGGACAATGGACTTTTTGGAGTGGACATTGGATTGGACTCTTATCTTTGGACATTGGTTGGGGTTAGGGAGAGGGGTGAGTCAGGTGTTGTGGGTTTTTCCATTAGTTTATTTTGTTAGGGGAAAAAATTATTTATACTTACTTTATATACAATGTAAATTTTTGTGGGGGGTTACTCTTTTACTTCACACGGTTTCCTTTGCTGCTGCAGGGCCGCAGCCAGTTTTTGATTGAAATAATAATCTGCTGATAGTGTAACACACCAACAGATAGATGTGGTACCCTCACTTGTGACTTGTCTTACTAGTACTGTCAGTCTCTGCTCCTAGTCTATGCAGTCTGCAACTGGACTTGGAAGGGTGTGGGTGTGTGAATTAATGAAGTAATTTCCATATTATTAATTATGCCTCACCCAAACTTCTTCTCTTACCTGTGATTGATGTTTATTTATACTTAGGCAAAGCGATGACTGCATGGTGATGATGGTTTGGTGTCCCAAGATGCCGTGGTGGTAGTAGTAGTAGCCACTGACAGTAGCATTTGCAAAAAAAGAAAATGAGACAGTCAGTCACCTGAGGGAGACTCAGGAACAAGTAGTAGAAGTACAGTACACAAGAAGACTGGCAAACAAGAAACCATGATGATGATAAGCAATGCTAAAGTAAAATAAAACATAATGGTGGCAGGGATAGCCTAGTACAAGTTACAAACTGACGTTGACTTGACCTATGAAGTGGACAATCGTAACCTTTAGTGCTGGAAGGATGATGAATCGATGCCGGCAATTAATTATGATGGATTATGTTCCTCTGGAAAAAAAATGTACTTGCGAATACTGAGCATGGGTGGGCAAGCAGAAGAAGATCCTCGCCCTGCCTTGAGTTAGTGTTGCTTTCACCACATCCACCCCAGCAAGTGTGTGATCAATTATTGGTGTAAATTTAATTTAGTCACACCTCAATATAAATCACACAGCCCGGGGGAAGAGGGTTAGGGTTTGATGAGTGGTTGGGAAGGGGGGTTTGAGGGAAAGGTTTGACAAAGACAAACACTACACATGGACAACACATTCATCTTGGCAGTCCACTTTCATAAATCTGTTAAGGCAGTAAAAGGAAATGCATGAATGATGATGACTTCATGAGTAGTACTAGACTAGTAGTACAGGGCAGCAGTATATTATTAATTATTATTATTAAGCAATTGCCTTGCCTGTCTGTCCCCAGAGAGACCCATGTTTCATACATTTTATGTTCTGCTGTTGTACCAGGCTTCCTTTTAAAGCTAGCAAAGAAAATTAAAAAATATCTGTAGGAGTCAAATATAAGCAAACACAATAAACAACAACACACACAGTCGTAATGATTGAAGAGAAAAAATGAATCAAATGAATTGATGATACTATAACTATGTTATGGTCAAATTGGGAGTTGCATCTCAGCATTCCTCTTGGTCCTTCCTTCCATGGATGCTCCGTCCGTCAATCTTGGGTGCCTGCCTCGCGGATGCGGATTGGAAAAGTAACACAGAGTAAAGGCCGGCCTGTAAGTGTAGATGGAAAAACAAAAGGGATTTTGAAAAATCAAGGAGAAAGTTAAACTGCATAAATTAAGGAGAAGTGCAACTTTCAGAGGTGGCATGGCTAAATCATGTCTACTCTGTATTCAGCATTAACCTACAACAACACAACAGTAGCAGGCCCGCGGCACCCACCCAACCTCCACTTAGCTTAGATTTTTTTTGAGCCAGACAGCACTGAGCACACATACACAGCAACATAGCATTTTCCAAATTAAGTAACTAAATCAATGCACCGCTGTCAGTCATTCCACTACACTCGCCTCCACCACTACACCGACATGTAGGTCTAGTGTTGTAGTTTACCTTTTAGGCCACTTCATGAAATGCCCCGAGTTATTTGTTCCCTCAATCATCTCGGATCCTACTGACTGACTGCGAGTATGGTATGGTCATCCTGGTGTCCAACTCTGTAGTGTGCCAAAAAGGGAAACATTGACTTGAGTCTCTCTTTTGTGTGTAGATTAAATACTAGTAGACATCATGCAAAACAACAACACAAACACCAATCACTCCGAGTCAGTGTCCAATGCATGCCATCATTTACCTGTTCTTACGGGGCAGTCCCTCTAGGCTCGCAAAGGAGCATAGCTATAGTCAGGTTCTTTGGAGGGACTCAACGAGGCAGGCACACATTTCACATTTCTTGTACTATTCTCCATCCAATGTCTGGCTTGGGGGAAATGGATTTAGGGCGAGTCAGGACTGGAGCAGGACTTGGAGGAGTACACTTACTTCTTCACTGACTGCACACAGTTGCAACTCCAATCCGGCAATAAAAGAGTAAGGCGGTGGTGATGGATTTGTTGTGACTCGAACCAGAAAGACAGTGACACACACAAATAATAAAAGTAAATAATATTCCTTAGCTGTATCTTTTTGGGGGGCTTTTTTTAAGGCGTCAAAGCAAGGAAGAAAGTAACAAGTCAAAAGCTGTTGTAGGGATTCTGCACATACACAGAGCTATGCACAGGATAATAGGACCTCGGAGTATAGTGGTGAGCCAACCATACACCTTAGTACCCACAATCCCAATCCGACTAGCTTTAGCGTCTCATGAGCAGCGATGCTACCAATGATTAGACAACCCAGAACACTGTCTCCCTCTCTCAGGACTCGCGGGAGCAAGAACACCCTTTCATAACTCACTCATACCTGTCCACAACGTGCGTAATAAGAGACAATGTATAGTTTAAAATGTTTATTTCAACTACCGTGCTCTAAGATACAGTACACCTGCCAGTACTATCAGCATAATGCATAAGGATAAAATAATCAGCATAGTTACAATTCCATAGAATACAAACGGGGAAAGCATTTCGTAAAGCAGTGGATATAGGGCTAAATGACCATACCACCCTCCCGTGCTATTAACTAGTTTATTATAAAAACAGAAGACCTCTGGGCATTGTCAGGCGGACCCTCATACCTCAATATCTAGATGCAAGGTTTACATCATCAGACAAGCACAGCTCTTCTCCCTGGAAAGGTTTTTCTCCAAGTGCCTCTAACAGTGAAATCACAATATTAAAAAGCACACGAATTTCTCCAGTGCAGCTGTACATAGTGTTATGTCAAGGTGCGAGGGACTGGCCAGATCAGCAAGAACAAGGGACGTTGTTTTTCGACCTTGTACATGTTGTGCAGACGCAACCCACAGGGAACAGGAGAAAAGGTAAAAGGCAGAAATGCAGACAGTTCTAAAATAGCCGGGCACAAGCAGAGGCTGGAAAAACAAAGTCACAAAGTAACGTGCGCAAAAAAGGAACATGCCAGTCAGGCCTAAGCCAACTTAGCAAGGCAGACCATGAGGCCACAAACCACATGACACCCTCCCCTGGTCAGTCCATTGGCGAAGACATAGGATGAAGACAGAGTTCAAATAGATGGAGCAGAACAGTAACGTCTGTTTTGGAATAGTCCCCAATGAAGGACAATGAATGGGAGAGAAAAAAAAAATTGCAGAATAGAAAAAATCCAGTGTGGCAGGTCGCTGAAAGCGGAGGCCCCCTTAATCCAATAGAGTGTAAGTGCAGAAAAACACCACACCTTCCAAGAGGACATCGTTGGAATCGTCAGAAGAAAGAGACGCCATCCAGTCCAACAAATCAAAACTGCAGTCATGTTCCTCGCAAGAGGGAGCAGCGAACAGCATGGCGGGACAACTTGCGTGATACTCGATATAACTTTGTAGTAGGAGAGTCTGAGCAGCCGCACAGACATCCCATTGTGCCAAAATTCCAAGTGCAGCCGCACGCGCCATGTAGCCAGCACCGGAACAGTCCCGCTCATGGGCCTCTAAGGGACCCATCAACTGGACAAAATCCGGGCGAGACAGAGACGTATTGGAGAGGCAATAATCCAAGGACCATGAGAAAGGACATTGGATGCAAGACATCACAGGTTGCACGCAAGTGAAATACGCAAAGCGAAAAGAAAGTCTGTATGACACACTGAGTGTCGCCAATGGCAGGATGCTGAAGCCGGCGAGGATGCGTTCACGGAGCAACCGGAGTCGACCTGGGTCGAGGAGGGCCCCAGGAAGTGCAGCCATTGCGTAGCAAACAGACCAAAAGCAATATACCAGCCGCTAAGGCGAGGATCAACAGAAAGCCGCCAAAGACGCTGGAAAAAATGGAATGAATAAAAGCCGGTATTACACCAAAGATAGTTTGAAAGGAGGTAACAAGGCCAGAGCCCACAACTTTAAAAAAGTGCACAAGACCTTCGGTTCGTGATGCATTGAAAACACGGTGAATGAGCTCACCGAAATGTTGTGGGAGGTTTGTGTTCAAAAGGGCTTGTATTTCACTGTGGGTACTAGCCACCTGGAGGATGAATGTCTCCCGAGCTGACGTGAGCATAACCCCCTGGTTTAATAATAGCGCCTTTATTCTGCTCAATTTATTGAAATCTGCCTTCAAAGTCGGAATGGAAGGCCAAATGGAACTATCTACAATGTCGTGCGGGGGAGGAAAAAGCACATTTTTACAGCACACAACCCAGTGGGAAACAGTTACAATGTAGGGTATGCCAGCCAGCATCCCACATCAGTCCTGATTATTCAGAAGGAGATAGCTACCATTTGCAAGCACTGTGAAAGTAGGAGATATAGCAGGAGCAGGAATGCCCTTTAATACACAAGCAAGATTCGGAGCCGAAACGTTACAAGCTCCGTGCAACTTAATGTTTTTGCAAATAAGGGAATGACCCACAGTAGAATCGCATGACTCCCCTGTGAGAAAAACTTCCTTTCCGTCCCTAAGGCATTTATACATGAAAGGCAGGGACCAAAGCTCATGCAGGAAGGCACTGCCCAAGGGCTGAAAGCGGCCCACAGGATAATGTTTCAGGCATGAACTGAATTCAAATAAAGAAAAAGGCAAGGCGATAACCCCGTGAACTAGCCACACTGCAGAATCCAATTCCGCCACAGAGAATGGTAAGGGCTCTATTTTTTCGATATGTAACAGAGTGTATGTTGCATCTTTCATGGACATGAACTGCTGCTTCTCAGTTAAATTAAACGGCAAGAATAAGGCAGAGGTGTTCAAAAAATGCCATGGAACTTTACCCATTTTAAGTGTTTGCAAAGTCCATGCAAACTGCATCACTGAACGCAATTGATTCTGACCATGATATAACACAGAAACATCATCTTGTACAATATCAACAACAGAGGAAACAATATTCTCTAATGTGTAAATGCGGGAAGACAGGGTATTAATACTATTGTCAACAACAGCAAGCACCTTTTCTAAATTGGCTTGATCTATTTCCCGTAGACGGGAAGCAGCTTCAATTTGCGAAAGCTTCCAGAGTTCATTGTAAGTTTCGTAAATGAATCTCTTAGGTCGAGGGCCACGAGGCCCCAGAACAAAATCGGACAGATCAATGTTGCCTGACAGGAGGGATAGATGCTGTTTTACAGAATCTAATGAAGAGTGCTGCAACCACTGTTTACATAATTTACCAACAGAATATGTCGTAACAGTACGAGAGTCAGAAAACCTCGGGTCTGGCCTATCCTGTTTGTAACCAGGAGCTGAGTCATGAAAACGCAGTTGGCAGGCATTTGCCGCCGTTGGCCAAGCCAACCAGGGTGACTGAGCAAACGTGGAGACATTAAATTAATTGTTCTGAAACAAAGCTTGCAAATCTGTAAGGGACACATTGAAATGCAAGTTTTCGTTGGGAGTGGAAGACAATACAGGAATGGAAGGCGCATTTAATTGTTTAGAAGTAGCCAAACCCCAACATGTTGTTTGATAGATGGTATTATTTAAAAATACAATTTGGGCCGGGATAAGGCAAGCACGGTGCAAGGCTTCTGTGCCTTGCACCTGCCATGATTTGGTCCCCCAAATAGATTTTAAATCAATGTTGTCCTGCCAGTGCTCATAACCACCCACAGCTAAGGCGTTCAAAAAGGAACCCGAATACAGTAATTTGGTGTGGGTCAACATGATCTTCTGTGTAGATGAAGTGTTTAATTTAAAATAGTAAGACCCAGGGTTCAATCTATCAAAGTCAGTAAAATAAGTGAACTTATTTCTAAGAGTCTTGGAGCTACCTGGTAAAGGGGTCGGACAATGCTCCCATTGGGTGTAATTAAAAGGACCCCGAAGGGTACTTGGCTTATGGAGGAAGTGGTTGCCCCAATGCTGGTAACAATATAAATCGGCATAACTGGCAAAATTCATGTACAAATCTTCAGCATTAAAAGCAGCATAATATTTCAAATCAGTAAATAACGATTCAACTGCATGCACATCCCAATCGTCAGAATGAATATTACTTTTAACGACATCACCCATTGAAACACGGAGGACATTTGGTACATTAATAATCTCGGTAGGTCCATGAATTTGGAAATTTACCGCATCCCATACGATGCCATCAGCGACAGGGAAAGCTGAAATGTTCACAAATGTGTGGTCACGCTTCATGATGTGAGATGAAGAATGCGGAGCCAAAGTTCCAGCGACACAGTTCACTGCAGAGCGTTCTGGCAAATAGTGACCATTGATGAGTAGAAAAAAAACTGTGACAAATCCAATGGACATGAACAGAAAAATCAGGAATAGTACCAACCAGATGTATGTCCATGGTGGGATCAAAAAATTGTCTGTGAACCAGGATACAAAAATACTGAATCTGGACGGGATAAGGGATGAGGTGGAATCCGAATCAAAGGAATAACGGGTCGGGCTCAGTGGCGTCGTTGGTTGGTGAGCTACCGACTCATTGGCGGGGTATGTATACTCGGTCTCCTCGTTGCAGGGGGAATCCGGGTAGTCGAGCAGGCGATCAGGCAAATCAACCATCTCAATGGCAACATCATTGACCGTTCGGGCTGGAGGGCCACAAACATGTGTCCTAGAAATGGCTGGACAGGAGACCGCTGGTGTTACACTATTCAGGATCGGCCAGATGTTGTAGCTTGACATTTTCCACTGAGATGTATCTGTTCTCTTTGCGACCAGGAAGCGGTGGTAAGATGACTGTACGAGTACCCTTCAAGCCAAGGACTGGAACCGGTGCACGATAAGAGGGGCCAAATTCTTTTTTGTTCTCCACCTTCTCTCGGACCAGGTCTCCAACTTTCGGAAGCCAGCCAGCAACCGGAATCTGCAGCGCAGCGTCTGTGGCTGAAGGTAAATGTTCGTTTGCAAGTTAGTCTCGGGCTTCTTGTAAGTCCTGTAACATAGTAGAATGGTTATCTACATCAAAGATTGCGGATTGCGCCGCCATGTCTAGACCATCAAGGTCGGGCACAAACATTCGTATGCCAAAGAGCATTTCGTATGGGGTCCGCCCACCCAGAGGTCTTCTAGGGAGATTATTAAGTGCACGTTGTACGGTATACAAGTGGGCCAGCCAGTTCCTGCCAGTACCTAAGACTCTAGCTGTCAAGGATTGCTTTAAGTCACGGTTCATTCGTTCAACAATCGAATTGCCCTCAGGCCGATATGGAGATGAAAATTTCACCCGCACCCCCAGTGACCCCATTCCCACAAAGGCACGCAAATCCCTTATGACATTTCGAGCGTCAGCACTACGTTGTGGCCACACCCAGATGAAACGTGTGCACGAGTCCACTGCCACCAAGATGTACTTATATGCAGTGTCAGAAGAAAAAGGACCGCAGTGATCCAGGTAAACACACCCAAAAGGTCTGTTTGAAATGCAGAGCGGGGTTTGCAGTGGTCGTGTAACTGTGGAAGGCTTAATTTGCTGACAAACGTCACAAGAAAGCACATAAGTACGGGTTTGTTTATATAAACCACGCCACCAGTAACGCTGCTGCAAGATGGAAACCGTCGCAGACACGCCAGCATGGGCCGAAGCCAAGCCTTCGTGTGCGGCCGTTATCAAGGAAAGTCTGCGGTCCGTGTTGGGAATCAGCCGATCACCAACGTCTGGAATTCTTACGTAAGGAGCCTGTTCGGGACCTAATTGATAAGAGTATTTGGAAGGGAAACCCCGTGGGTAATTAGCACCTTCCTTTGTTGCAGCAATAGCTGCCAAGATATCATTATCTATCTTAGTCATGGATCTTGTAACTACTGCTACTGAGCACGTGGCTACTGCTGACTTGGCAGCTTCATCTGCCAAGCCGTTACCAACAGCGTGTGCGCCCACACGCTGGTGGCCAAGAGTGTGAATCACCTGTGTGAGAGGCAGACGTTGTTTCAGATCTGCCACTCGAACCCAAAGCATTTTATGCTTAATTGTGCTGCCCTTTGCATCTCTATAGTCATTCTGTGACCAAAAGAATAGATTGTCATTGAAAGACTGAACACAGTAGTAAGAATCGCATACAATAAGGGTTGTCACGTCTGGATTAGCGAACTCAAGTGCGAGCACCAAAGCGCGCAGCTCGGCCAATTGTGCAGTGCTGTCTCCTAGTGCCTGTGTGTGCACTACAGTCGATTTGAACTCACCGTTCACCATGGTACCTGCAACAATAGCACATGCTGCTGAATAAGCATGCTTGGAACCCGTGGCCGGTTGTGCCGAACCATCGGTATAGATAATACATTCGTACTCCTCAAGCGGTAGCAAAGACGGAGGAGGAGGATGAACAAATTCATACTGTAAAAACTCCTGTGTCTGAAGAGAGGAATCAAAGATAAAAGTGACATCCAGGGACGTCAAAGAGGTAGCCCATTGTATCCAACGGGGGTGCAATGCCTTAGAGTTCGGTACACTTGCCTTCGTCACTGCCTCAAGGGCAGGATATGGTGTTACCACCAAAATGCGTTTTCCCTGTGCCAGTGCGCGTTCCTTTAGAATCGCCATTTGCACTGCAGTCAAAACTTTCTCCACAGATGAAAAGCGCATTTCCGCTGAAGTGTAAAGATGTGACTTGTATGCAATTGGTACTGTGTCACCTTCGTTAAAGGTTAAGTACGTGAAACCCACTGCCCCTGGAACGATTCTAATCACGACGTTAGTGTGGTTGTCACGAGTCAACAAGAATTTAGATTCAAGTAGATCAGTTTGCAAAGATTTGCAGTATGGAGGAATGCTCGGGAAGCCAGCATGACTTCGAAAAGTTAGGTTGTATCAAGGCATAAAGAGGCTTGATACGCTGGGCATATTCGGGAATGTAAGTACGCCCGACATTCAGAAAACCCAGTAAAGACTGAAGCTTCTTCAGAGTAGTGGGAGGGCACAAAAGTGTGCATTTCTCCAAGAAATGGGGGGGCTAAGCCCTTACCTTCATTGTTGAGCTCATAGCCCAAAAACAAAATGGTAAATTCAGCAATGTGAGATTTGGCAAAATTAAATTTGTATCCTAAGACCGCAAATTCAAGAATAATGCGGTCCACTCGGGAAAGATGCGGCCACAATTCGTCGTCTGTCAGATAGATTTCGTCGAACACGCATCTGGGTCTATGCTGTCTAATAAAGACTGTTCTTGTAGCCCATGGGTAAACGCCGGAATTTGACATGTTTACCACCGGAAGTGAAAGCGCTCCATTGGCTGCACTCCAGGGACAAGTTGTGTGTGTAAAATCCATTGGATAAGCAAGGGTCGTTTTATATTTTTTACGAACAAGACTGTCTACAAGCGCAGAACTGTGTGTATTTTGCACCGCAAAGGTCCGACAATGAGAGTTCAAATGCCGGTAATCCAAAACCAGGCGGTACGATCCATCGGGTTTAGAAACCGCAAAAAGGGGATTATTCATTGGTGATACGCATGTTTCAATTACACCTTGATATTCTAGCTATGTCAGAATGTCGGAAACGGGACCTTTAGCTTCCCGCTTGATGGGATATTGGGGTTGTGGCTGTGGCAGCGACCGCAAAGGAATATCATATGGGGGGAGAGTCTTCATCCCAGCCCACGTGGTTGCGGTATAACGCTGGAGCCAGGGACACTGCCCATTCAGCTGCGAGATCCTCCGCTTTGTCCTTGGGGACATGACGAGAAAAGCTCGGAAGGATTACCTCCTCCCCTCTACGCGCAGCAAGTACGAATGGGGGCGGCCAATCCGCCTCTGCCAACAGAATGTCGTAAGAAGAGGTCAGATTCTCCCAAAAAATCCCTTTAATAACACGCTGTATGTCACCTTCAATTTGAAAGACAATATTATATAGTCTGTCAGGGGGAGCCACTCTGGTGTCTGCTGTCTCAACAGTAATGAATGTATCAGTTGCTGTCGCCTCCACATGAGCACGTAGTGCCTCCCGCACTATGGTAACTTCCGCGGCGCTGTCTTGGAGCGTCACTGCCCACGTCCAATTCAGGAGTCTCGTTCTCACCGTCTGTGGCATACCTCGCTGTTACAGCTGCAACTTTCTTCTTCTGAAACTGTGGGCGAGAACGTGGAAATTCTTCTGGTTTCCCTCTGACTTGTTGTCAAGGTTGGTCTCGTCCCTGTGGAGCCTCACGACCCCTGCCTCTATCCTGGCGATCTCCTCCACCAGCCTGTGAAGTTGTTGGTGCCTGCGAAGAACGAGGAGAACGCGAATCAGGGACTTGAAATCTCTCTGGAGATTTAATTCTCGCCCTATCGCGCAAATCATAAGTGCGTTCAGAAGAGACGGAAACCGGGGATGCACCTCGCGACCCTGGCTTCTTCTGTTGCTTACCCTGTTTTTTCAACCTCCAGCTCTTTTTTAGTAAAGAACGGTTTCTCATCTTTCTCAGATTGAGTTTTCGGTTGTGGTTGCGATTGTGTTTGCGTTTTAGCAAAAGGCTTAACTCCCAGGCTATTGCGGCCAATGGTTTTGTAAGCCTGTGCAATAATTTTCGGACATTCGCGCGGCTTGTCCGGTTTTGGGAACAAAGCCAAAGCATTAGCTACTTGAAAGTTAACTGCATCGCCCTTGACGTTCGCAAGGATCAAATCAGCCACTACATCGAACACTCCCACCAGTCTCATCCCTAATTCCACAGCCGCCTCAGGGCCATGCTCATCCTGCACACGTTTAATTACAGAGGGGAGAACTGTCATGGAAGGAGTGCCGAAACACTCGCATATACTGCTGCGAATACCTTGCCCCAGTTGTTACATTCTGTCAACTCGGGAATTAAGTTTTTAGCAAACTAATCGTCAAAATCCTGTGTTTTTCCACAGGAGAAGTATTTGGAAAAACTGCCTCCAGCTGGTCAAATTTTTCTGCAAGCCAATAAGGCAAATCGTCCTTATTTTGTGGGCGCTTGCCCATCACCGAATTAACCATGACGGGACTTATGGTTACACCGCCCGGTCCATCTGGATGCGCTGCAACTCCAGGGGGGGCTCCCTGGATATTGCCTGTAACATACTGTACTAAAGCTCTGTGCACACGTATCAAAGACGTATGCAATTCACGCAGTTCAGCAACTGCTAACGTCATATAACGCGGATGTGGGGTATACCCGGCCAAAACTGGCCAAGTGGCCCCTTCAATCGATAAGGGGCCTAAACGAATCGGGGTAACGGTTGGGGGAGGGCGCCATTAAACCAAACACGGTGTTGCCATGCCGTGAGCGGTACTTCAAGATTTCGATAAGGCCTATAAATTATAGGAAGAGCGGTGGCTGTATATTCATGGAACACATTATCCGTCCCATCCACCGCCGGGAAGGTGACCCAAGAGTAAAACACCTCAAAGTGGTAAGCAGGATCCGCTTGTACCACAAAGATCAGATCGACACCCAGGTCAGGCACTCCATACACTGTCAAGTGAGCCCGGAGTGCTGCGCGGCTATGTGCCGCAATTTGGACAGCCATTTAAGGCTAAAAATGTTCGACAACCTAGTATGAGGCAGCACAATATAGGGTTTTATCTAAACACCTTTTAACAACTTCAAGCTTGAAAGAACCTATAAAAACGTCAATATAGGAGGTATCACCCTCGCATACGCGTCCGGAAGCGTCTGCGAAGGGGGTTGTGGACAAGCACAAGTACTACTCAAGCGTCTCGCAGATAAGCAGCCCACTACGTTGGTGGCGCCATGTTGTAGGGATTCTGCACATACACAGAGCTATGCACAGGATAATAGGACCTCGGAGTACAGTGGTGAGCCAACCATACACCTTAGTACCCACAATCCCAATCCGACTAGCTTTAGTGTCTCATGAGCAGCGATGCTACCAATGATTAGACAACCCAGAACACGGTCTCCCTCTCTCAGGACTCGCGGGAGCAAGAACACCCTTTCATAACTCACTCATACCTGTCCACAACGTGTGTAATAAGAGACAATGTATAGTTTAAAATGTTTATTTCAACTACCGTGCTCTAAGATACAGTACACGTGCCAGTACTATCAGCATAATGCATAAGAATACAATAATCAGCATAGTTACAATTCCATAGGGTACAAACAGGGAAAGCATTTCATAAAGCAGTGGATATAGGGCTAAATGACCATACCACCCTCCCCGTGCATTTAGCTAGTTTATTATAAAAACCGAAGACCTCTGGGCATTGTCAGGCGGACCCTCATACCTCAATATCTAGATGCAAGGTTTACATCATCAGACAAGCACAGCTCCAAGTGCCTCTAACAGTGAAATCACAATATTAAAAAGCACACTAATTTCTCCAGTGCAGCTGTACGTAGTGTTATGTCTAGGTGCGAGGGACTGGCCAGATCAGCAAGAACAAGGGATGTTGTTTTTCGACCTTGTACATGTTGTGCAGACGCAACCCACAGGGAACAGGAGAAAAGGTAAAAGGCAGAAATGCAGACAGTTCTAAAATAGCCGGGCACAAGCAGAGGCTGGAAAAACAAAGTCACAAAGTAACGTGCGCAAAAAAGGAATCATGGCAGTCAGGCCTAAGCCAACATAGCAAGGCAGACCATGAGGCCACAAACCACATGACAAAGCCTAGTTGTTGTCAGGGAAGTAGAGCTCGTCCTCAAACTGTGGTAGTTCACCCAGAAGTAGGTCATCTAAAATACTCCTTCCATGAACTAAATCGCCGTCATCATCATCATCTTCCTGCTGTGCTACTTCATGTATCGTGTAATCCGGTGGAATAAAGTGCTGATTCATTTTGATCATGGTTAACCTCTTCACGTTTTGGAGCAAGAGACTGGTCCTTCTCACTGTCAGAACGGCACCAGCACCACTGAAAACATGCTCAGAAGAGACACTTGCGACAGAGCAAGCCAGATAGTTTATCACCAGCCTGCTGAGCACTGGCCATTGGCGCCTTTTCCCATACCAATACAGCAATGGGTTTTGATCAAAGTAGACCTCTGTTGGGTCATCCAGATAGCCCTGGACCACCTGCTCAATGCTCAGGGGTGGTCCGCTTTGCTTGGCTTCTTTTGCCTTAGCCTCAGCACTGGACCTAACAAGCCCTTGCTGTAGAAACCATTCCTGTGCCGATTTTGGTGGGGCTAATGCTCCTGTTCTTGGTGTTGTTGGTGGTTTTGGCTGCTCTGAGCCAACCGCACTGCCCTCAGGCTCTGAAGTTGACCTTGACGCCGGCTGCCCTGCAGTACTTGTTGTGGCCTGGAGTAGCGGGCCTCTAATTCTCGGACATTCTTTTTCTACGCGACTGGCTTCCACAGCTATCCAAGTTTTGTAGTTGGCAACATAGCCTTCTGAAAAAGGAATCAATGTGTTCAGAACTGCTTTGTACCGTGGATCCAGATTTGTGGCACAAATGTAATGGTTGCATGACACAATGCCGCTTTGAACCCTTGTATTTTCAGATAAGCGGAGGGTTAAGCTCTCCACCAACTCATATGCTTCTTTTTTTGCCTCCACACCTGCGTACATTGAAGACACCCCCTTCGGCTGTTCCTGTAGCATGTGCAACAATAGGATAGCTTGGCCCATAGTACAGTCCTCCTTGCTGACTTCACATGTGAAGAGCTCGACAGGAAGTAGCATCTCTGTCAGGCATTTAACTAGGCCCTATTGGTCCATCTCAGTGATCATGCCTTTCACAGTAGCATCCCCTCTTTGCATGACATATTCATTGATTGGTCTGTACTGCTCAAACAGACATTCAAGCATGTAATAAGTTGAATTCCAACGTGTTGGCACCTCCTGGATGAGTGCTTTAACTGGCATTCTATGCTCACGTTGAATGATCCTCAGCTGCTTCCAGGCTTTAAAAGAATGGCTGAAATGTGTACAGATTCTTCTGCAGGTGGTCAGTAAGTTGCTGACTCGGTCTTCTTTTTTCAGAAAGTCTTGAACAGTGATGTTAATGCAGTGCACCAAACACAGGACCCTGAAAAACCCACCATCGGCCATGGCCTTAACTATATTACTTCCATTGTCCGTGGCAACAAAACCAATGTTAAGCCCTCCTGGTCGCAGCCATTCAAAAACCTTGCTGTCAAAGTCTTCCAAAATATTTGCAGCAGTATGAGATTTCTCCATGGCAAACATGGCTACAGTTGCATGTTTCCGAGTGACATTAAAAATCTCAGCAGTGTCAACAACACCTGCTGTAGATATCTTTTCTCTAACCCTCACAAAAGAGATCCAGTGTGCAGTGATGCACATGTAATCAGAGGCTTGGCAACTGGTCCACATGTCTGTTGTGAGAAGTTGGCCTGGTATTTGCTGTCCACTAATTAAAGTGGGTACCTTGCACCAGTCCAAACAACCCTTACGGTGATTTAAGAGGTCAAAGATAACCTTAGAAAGCTACCCAAGTGGAAGTTGTGGAGAGCAGCCTTCAGGCTTAGTCTTGAAGGAATGTTAAGCAGCTTGTTTTACCAGAATGCAACCTTATAGTATTGGTTAAATGAAAGGAGAACCAAACTGTAGTTATAAAAATATGTATTTATTAGTATAACACACTCTAGGTACGATAAAGTATCTGCTACATGCAGATAATCATAAAGCCCACAATACTGTAGCACAGAAACAATGTAAATAGCACTAATACACAGTGGGCTCCAGGGGGAGACCAAACCATATACTAAAATAGTGGTAAAAGAACCACAACTCGAGTCAAGACAGTGTCTAGAGCTTGTAGAATCACTGGGACCCCAAGGAACTACCAAAGGTGAGTAAGTAGGGACCCCATGGAGGACGGGTGCAGTGTGGGAACACAACAGCGTGCGTTGTACAATTCTATGGGAGAGTCGCGGTTGCAGTATTAAAGTTTAAGGACCCTTCTAAGTGGACTTTGAGGAAACCCCGTGGAAGTTAGGAGGCTGGAGAGCCACCCCACCCGTGGATGCCGTAGTACCAGAGTTACCTATCCCAGGGAAGCCGGGTGCATAAGTCTGAAGTGGCATCGGAAACCGCTGTCGATCTCTATGGAGGACTTCGAAGAAGAGCCATTGCTGGGAAGAAGAAAAGTGTCCATCGGAATCCAAGGTGGATTCTTGGTGAAGAGTACCTGAAAGCAGAGGGGACAGAGTCTGGGTCACTCAGGAGTGACCAGGGGCTTGGTAGACGAATGCCCACCAATGTCGGGTGGTTCAGGTGCGTTGAGAGGGTTCTTGACTCTGCAGCCACAGGGACCAGGGGATGTCGAGGACAACCAGAAGTTGGATGTGAGCTGTCCTACAAAGGATGTTGAGTGCTGAGGGGTCGGTGTCTGGCTGGAACACCAACAAGCCTTGTTAGCGTCAACCCATGCAGAAGGTCAAGAAAGGTTACGGTTTGAACCAGCAAGGTCCAGGAGACTCACCACACACAGGAGAGTCAGGGCAGGCCTGGGGCAACCAGGGAAGTCCAAGAAAAGCAGTGTTGACTATAAAGAGAACCCACAGGCTGGAGGCACAGGAGTCGCGAGGGGACCTCAAGCAGTTTCACAAAGCAGCAGCCCACAGAGCACTCGGTATGAGGAGGCCGGAGTTCTTTGTAGGACATGGTGCCAGACATTGGAGATACTCAGAGCCCTGTGCACTTGTTTTGGAAATGCCAACAAGTATATGCACTTGCAAAAGTACACAGTGCACAGTGGTACGGGTATTGCAGGCCCCACAAGGGATTCTGACCTCAAACTTGGTGAGACAGCAGCTCGCCCTAGAGAGACTTGGAAACCCACCTCCTGTGCTGCTGGAGCCTTCAGAGTCCATAGGAGCTCAGGAGCAGCAGACCAGTCAGTTGAGATGTGGTGCCTGTGGTTGCAGGGGAGTGACTCCTTCACTCCAAGGGAGATATCTTCAGCTGTCCTTGATGCTCCACAGGTCCTGCACAGAGCCTGTATGGTGCATGGGCACAGACGATGGTTTGGACAGAGTGGGAGATGAAGTTGGGCCCAAACGAAGTCCAGCGAATTCCAGAGTTTCCAGACGGTCGAAGTTCAGTGGTTTCTGGTTCAGAATCTTGTCCACGTCGAATCTAGGGTCCAACAGCCAGGTAAGCCCTTTTGTACCCATGGGAGAGGGTTGGACAGATTCAAGGGACCCTCCCAGGGGAGGGTCTGGACAGTGGGGAGGTTACTTCCATGTCCTTTGTCCAGTTTCGTGCCAGAGCAAGAGCCAATGGCTCCCAGGACTGGTTTGAACTGGACTATGCACAGGGAAACCAAATGTGCCGCTCATGCAGACTTTCGGTCACTAGCAAGCGCAGCCACCCAGGCCTAATACACTAAATCCCGTCTAGGAGGTGGTCACACCTCCCTGTGACAGGATGCCTATTGTTCTGCCTTCCCCTGCTCAAGCTTGGCTCAGCAGCAGGAGGGCAGAAATGTGTCTCTGGTCGGAAGCAACCATTTTGGGCTGCCCGGGACTAGAAGGCTGGTACAGGGAACACCAGGGACCTCACAAAGCTTGTTTATGAGGGGTGGAATCATACCGCCCACACCGGTTACCAGTGTGGGGGTATAATTCCACAATGTTTGACACCGAACACAATAGGGTACTTTCAGCCATTTTAGAGTTGGTCATCATGCGGTCACACAATGCCACTCTATATGTTGTAAATGGCAGCAGCACTAACAACCCGGGAGAATGGACTCCGTAGGCTGCAGGGGTGTCCTGCTCATGCATTGGCACCCTCTCACTTAGAACCAAGCACCCTGCCTTCAGGATTGTTAAGGCCTGCTATAGGGGTGACTTATAGGTTTTAAGTTTAGTGACCCTTAGATATAGTAAACCTATATCCTAAGTAAGTGGTGCATGCACCAACTTACACAGGCTGCAATGGCAGCGCTGTAGTTCCATTTTGCATGGCCTCTCATGGGTGGCATAATGCATGCTTCAGCGCATGTGAGGCCTCTGGGGTACCTATGCCCTGGGTACATGGATACCATACACTAGGGACTGACAAGGGTACCCCAGTATCCAATCTGGAGTGTACCTAAGTACATAACATAACAGTTGAGGGAGAAAGCAGATAGACTGGGGTCCTGATTAGCAGGATCCCAGTCAAACTAGTCAAAAACAGTATCCCATGAAGCAAAAAGTGGGGGTAACCACAAGAAGCAGATCCTACTTTCCTACATCTGTTATCAGGTGGATAGTGTGAACAGCACTATGCTGTAAAGCTTGTCCAAGCAATTCCAGCACGTCGTGATGTAGTGCTGGAACAGCAACTCTGGCGAAATAGGACCGGCTGGGAACCTTCCATTTTGTCTCTCAAATAGTAGGAACCAGGAGCTTTTTAGACAGGTCCTGCAAATATACTCCTAAGACGTAATATGAAAAATAAGCCAATGTGCAGTTCCTAGGTGTGTGGGAGTGTTCAGGTCTGTTATGAGGTTCCCTCACACACCCCAGAGGATGTCATGCTTCATCATTGGGCCTGCTCCTCGTAGGGCCGGCGCTGCAATGCCCGATGGACACCCACGAAGGGGCTCTTTAGCGGAGATCTTTTTTTGATGAAGCCATTGGGTGTGTGAGGGTATGTGGACAGGGTAGTGTCGTGAGTGTGCAGTGTAGTTTAAAATAGGGCTAGGGCTGCCCTTTTCAATAATTTTATTCTCAGGGTGCACTAACCTAACTAAAAACTGAAAGCCCTGCCTGGAGTTAATGGTCCTACAGGGTCTGTGTGGTGCATGGGGTCGACATGTTTCTTGCCTAAATAAGCCCCTAACGGGTCTGGTGGCAATTCATCAGAACCGTGATATATAGGAGAAGATAATCTGAACGCTTACACTACCGCAATGCTGGTTCCCGTGGGGACCGGAGCAAGGGTAGGATCACAGCTAGCTGCGCCACCCTACGGTACGAGTAACAACGTGCTCTGCTGACACACCCCCATCATCTTCGACCTCAGAAAACAGGGGTCTCAATACACCAGGCCTATCGACATGGTGCCCAACAGCAACGCTGGTTACATCACGACGTCAAGAACCAGAATTGCGGTAGTGTAAGAGTTGAGATTATCTTCTCAATGTGTTATTATTACATTTTATTATTTCAGTTATTAAAAAACATAACAACAGTGTAGCCATTTGTGCGACATTGACATCAAGGGCTTTCATGGTGTACTGAGGATAGGAAAGAAGAAGAACAACAACAACAAAAATACAAATGTAATGGAACCGGTTTGGCATTGTGCATCACGTGGGATGCAGCATTCAGGGAGCTGCAGCTGACAATGGATGGCCGCAATAAGCCAAGAGGAACAAAGGAAAGACATGCAGGCCTATGGCAAAAGCATAAAGCACACTAACTACCACCACAAAATGGCCAGCAGCCACATGGTCACTCACAACAAGCAGGAGGCCGGGAAAACTTTGAACTCAAGCAGGCCTATATGGACACAGACATTACAAAATGGCCTCTGGCCACACGGGGAGGCTCAGCCAAGGCAAATGCTGGCCCACTATTACAAACACACTCACACACTGGCCAGACAAAGGAGGCATGCTAAACACAGCTTTAATGCAATAATGCCAAAAACAAAAATACACAGGGCTAAAAAGGTTTGTAAGTTACACAACAACCACACACATCCAGCAAAGGCATTTATTTAACACATACAAAAAAAAGTGAAATACCCAAAAAAAAAACAATTTCCAATTCAATCCAATGCCATCCATGCCCTAAAAGATGTTTCAATTCAACAGACACCACAGAAACAGTGTGGTTGGAAAACCCATTGGCAGACTAGGCCACATAGTAAATCAATTCAAATCAATAATATTGCAAATGTATTAGAAAATGTAGTGAACTGTGCTGCATTTTTTGCTGGGTAAAAGAAGAAACAATTGCATGCAAAACAACAACAAGGCATGGCCACCACAAAGAAGGCTTGCAGGCCTAATGCAGAAGCACACTGGCTGCCTTCACAAAATGGCTGCCAGCCACATGGCCAGGCCACCACAACAACAAGAAAGGGAAGACAGACAATGCAGGCCTATGGCAAAAGCACACTGACTGCCTTCACAAAATCGCCACCAGCCACATGGCTCAACAATGCCAAAAACGAAAATCCACAGGGCTAAAAAAGGTTTGCAAGTTACGCAACAACCACACACATCCAACAAAGGCATTTATTTAACACACACGAAAAAAAATGAAATACCAAAAAAACCACATTTTGCAACTCAATCCAATGCCATCCATGCCTTAAATGATGTTTACATTCAATAGACACAACAGAAACAGTTGTTTCATGCACCCATGCGTTGCTCTGGGCCTATTGGCTGAAAGGCCTATTGGTAGACTAATGGGCTAGTAAATTAAATAAATACTGCAAATTAATTTCAAAAGTTGGAGAAAATGTAGTGAACTGTGCAAAATGTTTCCTTTATAAAAGATAAAAAATTACTTACAAAGAAACAACTAGGCCCCTACTGAAACTGCAGGCCACCCACCACAATATTTTTTTTTTTAAACGATGAAAAGTAAAAAAAAATGTAGGTGTAATGCCCCAATTAAAACAAAAAACACCAATTTTCCAACTTACTTGTGAAATCTCAAATTCAAAGGTCCTCAAATCCAATGATATATGATGCAGCAGCCACAAAGAGTGAACCTTCCAGCTCCGAATCCAAATGAAAAGTGAACAGGAGATGGACAAAGTACTGGGAGGAGCCTGCTGGACAGGAACAGGAAGTTGGAGACTCTGGGGCACTTCCTTCCTCTTAAAAAAAAAAGTAAAAAAAGAAAAAGGACTCCTTGCACCAAAAAGTACAGCCAAATGTCAACCTGAGGAGTTTTTTTTAATCCTAATCATCATTTCAAGAAGTTTTTGATGCTGCTCGAGAGAGATTCTTCTCCAGATTTCAAATTCTGCGTTTTCGGGATCGCAATCTGTACAAAACTTCCGCCGGAAGTCCGATGGCGTGCCCGAATAACGTGTTCACGATCGCACACTCTCGCGGCACTGTGCGGCCAGCTACCAAATCTCCTGGCGCTCGCGAACGGATGGGAAATCTCGTCGGCGATCTCGGGGACCCAGTAAGTCACTCCCGTGTGCGCAAAAAAGCATTTTGGGCTCGCGAACACACAAAAAGCTCCGCTCTGGTGCGGAGGGCAGTGTTTTTGGCAACTCTGCATTCTACGAGGAACGCAGAGTTGCCAAAAATCCGCAAACTCCACGAGCGGAGCGGAGTTTTATGCCCAGGGTTAATGGAGACCATGAAGAGGCTCCAGGTGATGATCCTGATATGCCAAATGAAGATGATAATGGTGAAGAGCAAGGAATAGACTTACGTCTAGCTGTCAATGACAGCTTCTTCTCATGAGTGTAAGTATATCTTAGCATGTCATGTCTTTCATCGTTACACCAACTATTGATGTGGTGATGAGAGAAGTATGTGGTGGTACTTTGTTTAGAAGGGCAAGTTCAGGGAATGGACATATTGACTACTGTGGTCACTTACATTCGTTATTCCTGATTGTGTTGTGAAGCTGTGGCCTCCAAAAGTTGACTTTGTAATGTGGCCATCATGTTCTGTATAATTTGTAATGTTTTAGTTTCCTTCACCATTTCATCTTCATTTGGACATTTCGGAGTTGCGACGTTTGCAGATATATGGTGCTGTTTTAAGTACAAAGGGGACCTGGGTTGATCCTGGTAAAGACAGATACTGACTTTGGTTGTACAAATCTTGTACCAGTCAACTTGCACTGTGATTGAATGGAAGATTTGAAGATTACATTGGACTCGTTCTCTGTCGTGTATTGACACTAAAGAAATATGTGTGCCATCATTTGCTCAAAACACGTGGTAGTGGAGACAAATCATGATACTTTCCCGTCACATTGGTAAAATCCTCATTGTGTTTAAAGTGTATGTGGTTGTTGATGTGCCACAACATTGTGAGGCCTACTTCTTGTGGCACACCACTGAATCTTGGTTGTTACATTCCACCAGCTACTGAAACAATGGTCTGTAATGATCTTGTGTCTACAAAATGTAGTGCTGCCATGGTTTTGTCTCTTGGTGTTATTAATGTGGGATTCCTTATGTGAGCCAGATCTGGGTACAGTTGATGACATGAATCAATGCTAATTTGCCTAAGTTATCCTGTTGTTTTGGACATATCCCCTTCTTCCATCTTGAACTGGAATTGTGCAAACAGGTATAGAGTATTAGTATAATGTATGAATTGTTATGTTATTGCAAATGTTGACAGACAAGAATTGGTCAAATTGGATAAACATAGTAGTCTATGATTGAATGGTATGACATATTTTTGAAGTCATGTTTGGGAACTTGAAATAAACAATACCTACTTGCAAATCATCTATGTTGACAAACTCCTTTGATGTTTTGTCATTGTCAAGTTATAATGGAATAAAACAAATGCATTGATAGAGTTGAGATATACAACACAAGTCTCTGACTTTATGACTTTTACATTTATTGTACCAAACGTGATGAAATTAAAGAGGGTGAACATAACAAAAGCAAAGTAAAAAGTGAAGAAGTCAGTCATGGTGAATGAATCCCTTGTTGGAGAGCCAAAATAGTTTGAAGTCCAATTTCCAAAATAATACTGGCATCAGAAAGGCAAATGTGTCCAGAAATAGTCCACAAAGTAAATGGTAGGCACGCATTGAGGCTTGTTGCTGATGGCAGCAGAGGTCTTGCCATCCTCACCTCCTAGTGATCTGCCTGGCCGTCCTTTGCTTCGGGGGGGCAGGGATCCAGAGCTGCAGGTTCTAGAAGGCTACAGGCAGTTCTTCTGGTGGCAGGGCCTCCCTTCCTGTTGTTGTGGCCAATGTAGTTGGCTCAGATGTTGTAGGACCACAGAAAGGGGTAGATGGTGGTGGGAAAGCCCTGCACATGTGGGTGCAAATGTCTTGCAACACCCCAATCAAGGAGTTATTGGCCTCCATTTGGTGGATGTGCTCCCTCTGGAGCTGCTTCATCTCCCGGAGCTCAGTGAGTACCTGGCCCATCATGTCTTGGGACTGATGGTTGGCTACCAAGACTTGGTGGATGGTGGTCTGGGTGTCAGTGACCCCAGTGGACTCATTATGCTGGCCCACAATCACCCTCTAACGACCCCTAACTCCACTACCCTTTGCCCTTGGACCAGTGTGCCCCATCCGACTGGGTCTTGGAGGAGCTGGAGGTGGAGGTGGTGTGGTCTCAAGATCACCCGGGACTGGGCAGCACACGATTTGTGTCACAGTGGAAGGAAGACAGTGAGTCTTCAGGTTGCTGAGGTGTCACAGATGAGCTGGGAGGTGTCAGTGTGTGCGCAGTAAGTGTCACTTGAGCCGTCTTCCCAGACTGACCAGATGTACCAGGCTCCTCAAGTTCCTCCATATCACCAGGAGCGATATCCTCACTGAAGACTTGATCCTCGGCTGGAGTGGAGGTTCCTTCAGTGGCTTCAGTAGCCCCCCTCCCTCATGCAAAAAGGTCAAGGTCCGGGGGATGGGTGACACATGGGTGAATTCCAAGCAGCCCTCTTACTCATTTAAAGATAAATAAATTGAAAGGTCGGATCCTGGGGGATGGGTCCCTGGGTCCGAAATCGGTATGGTGAGGGGTGGCATGTGGTCACCCTCCCCCATTGCAAAAAGGCCAGACCTGGGGATGGGGTCCCTGGGGCCAAAATCGGGCCAGGGAGATGGGCTACATGGGCCCCCTAACCAATTAAAGATAAATAAATTCAAAGGTCAGGCCATGAGAGCTGTGGGCCCGCGGCTGAAATCAGCCTGGGAAGGGTGGCCACGTGGCTGCCCACCCCAATTAAAAATAAATTAATTAAAAGGAAGGGGATGGGGTACCTGGGCCAAAATCGGTCCGTGGAGGGGCTGCATAACCTCCCCAATTGCAAAGAAAACTGGGCCTCAGGGGATGGGGTCCCCAAGGCCGAAATCAGCCCAGAGAGGGAGGCCACGTGGCTCCCCTCCCCAAGGCCGAAATTGGCCCGAGAGGGGGCCCCTCCCCCATTTCATGATGGGATTGCTGAATTCTCATTGGAGGCTCTGCCCCCTCTGTCCACCACTCTGCAAATGCACCTCGTGGCGCACTACTGGTTGGGGGATGAAGTCCCCTTGGATGCTGAGGGTCCTTAGGGGCCAAGAAAAACTCCTGTTACCTCCAGTAAGTCCCACACAGCAGGATCACTGAGAGCTGGTTGGAGGACCCACCCCCTTTGTCCACCACTCTGCAAACATGCCTTGTGGTGCACTACTGGTTAGAGGATGAAGTCCCCTTGGATGCTGAGGGTCCTTGGGGCCAAGAACCCCTCCTGTTATGTACAGTAAGTCTTACACAGAGCGATTGCTGAGAGCTGGTCGGAGGCCATGCCCCCTTTGTCCACCACTCTGAAAATGCACCCCTTGGCTCACTACTGGTTAGGGGATGAAGTCCTCTTGGATGCTGAGGGTCCTTGGGGGCCAGAAGCCCTCATGTTACCTCCAGTAAGTCCCACACAGCAGGATTCCTGAGATCTGGTCGGAGGCCCCGTCCCCCCCCTCTCCACCACTCTGCAAATGCTACTACTAGTTGAAAAAACTATAGAAATTCACTTAAAAAAACAGAGGTTACAGGGATGTTATAGTTAGGAAATAGATTTTGAAAAAACCTTAGAAATTCACTCAAAAACTAAAGGTTACAGGGACGTTATAGTTACGCTCAGATTTCACTCATACAAAGCCATAGAACTTCAGCAGTTATGCTTACCTGAGCTAACAATTACTTATGCCCCCGCAATGCACAGCTTATGACCTCACATATTACATCAGTCATGACATGGTCAGTGACATCACTGGTGACAATGACATCACTGATGACATCATCCACAGAAGCAATCACACACACACTCACACCCCTATACAACCTCTCATATACCTACTTACACACTCACAGAACCAGTCATATAACTGTTCATAGAACCATTCAAGTACTGACACAACCACTCACTTGTCTATAAAGCGACCCAGACACTGACTGTCACTCAGAAAGCTACTCATATAACCAGTCACTTACCCACACAGCCACACACTCACCCAAACAGCTACTCACACACCTACTTTTTCACCTATACATCCACTCGCATACCCATACAGCCTCTCAACATAGTCACTCACTCACTCACTCACTCACTCACTCAGACAAGCATTCACACACTCCCTCACATGCCCACACAACCACTTCCATACCCATTCACACATCCACACAAGCACTAACACATCTGCTCACTCACCCATACATCCATTCACAGAGATACTTACTTTGCAATAGAAACACACACACCAACTCACTTAACCAAACAGCCATATAGTCACTTACACACCCACTCTCCCACCCATAGAGCAACTCACACAGCCAGTCACTCACCCATACAGCCACAGACACACCCAATCACCTATCAACATAGTCGCTCACACATCCTCTCACTCACCCACACAGCTACTCACATGCCTCCCTATACACTCATACAGCCTCCCACACACCCACTCACACACCCATACCGGCACTCAGACACCCACTCGCACAAGGATACTCACAGTCACACAGCCACTAACATAATATATCTTACAAATAGTGCCACTCATTAGCAGTATGAAAAGTACACTATTTTAACTTATGTAGTACCTTGGTATATATGTTTAACACTCATAAAGCTTTAACAAACACACACATTCACTGGTTGATGTCATCAGTGATGCCATTTGAGATGTCATCAGTGATGTCATGAGTGTTGTCAATGACCATGTCAGGAGTGATTTAATATGTGAGGTCATAAGCAGTGCATTGAAGGGGCGTAAGTTATAGGTAGCTCGGGTAAGTATAACTGCTGAATTTTGATTTTTTTGTATGAGTGGAATCTGAGCATAACTATAATGTCTCTGTAACATTTGATTTTCCCAGTGAATTTCTAAGTTTTTTTTTACTCCATTTGGAAACTATAACATCCTTGTAAACGTTGTTTTTTTAAAGATATATTTATATATATATCTCTTAAAAAAACAATGGTAACAAGGACGTTATATAAAAAATATATATATCCCCTTGTTGAGCGCTGACTGTGTACTGCCAGGAGAGCTGCCAGGAGTGATAGGGACTCGCTGTCGCAGGAGGCCGTGGATCAGGGAGGAGGGGCCCGCACCGTGCACTTAAAAGTGCTTGCTGTTTCCCACGGTGCTCGACGCCCTTGCTGAGAGCTGACTGTGTACTGCCAGGAGAGCTGTCAGGAGTGACGGGAACTCGCTGTCCTAGGAGGCCGTGGATCAGGGAGGAGGGGCCCGTGTCGTGCATTTAAAAGTGCTTGCTGTTTCACACGGTGCGGGACGTCCTTGCTGAGAGCTGCCTGTGTACTGCCAGGAGAGCTGCCAGGAGTGAAGGGGACTCACTGTCCCAGGAGGCCGTGGATCAGGGAGGAGGGTCCCGTGCACTTAAAAGTGCCTGCTGTTTCCCGCAGCGCGGAATGTCCTTGCTGAGAGCTGCCTGTGTACTTCCAGGAGAGCTGCCAGGAGTGACAGGGACTCGCTGTCCCAGGAGGCCGTGGATCAGGGAGGAGGGGCCCGCGCTGTGACCTTAAAAGTGCTTGCTGCTTCCCGCGGCATGGGATGCACGCGGGCTGCGCCCGGGCAAAGCCCAGGCCAAGGGCGGGCCTGTCCGTGCCCATCAGAGACCAGAGGAGGCTGGGCTGGGCCCCCCCTGTTGGTTCTCTGACTTAGGGTAAGCTCTGAAAAGAGTCGTCGCCTGGTGAAAAGCTGAGAGGTGGTTGATCACTTCTAGTCAGGGGGACCTCGTCGAGACATAAGAAACGTTTGGGAGAAAACGGTAACGCCAATTGCTTTAATAACTGTGACGCTGCAGGAATACAGGTACTTTGTATGCAATAGAAGCAAATTGTAGCTTTTCCTTTTTCCTTTCTAAAAGAACCTTCACAACTTGGCTTAGGTGAGTTGGACTACCATTTTACATCTGATTAAAGAAGAGTCCCACACTAAGCAATCCTAAGCCTAAATCCCAGCCGGAACTGAACTGAGCAGAGCTTGAACTTCAATAACTAGAGAGCGGCGAGAGAAAACTCTGTGCTGTAAGAGGGGATGTTAAGATACTAGGAAACCTATTATTTATCTACTAGAGGACCTTTGCATGGTGTCGTGCTGTGTGGCGTCTTTAAGTGTTTTTTAAGAGGAAAGGGGGAGTTGAGTAATTATTTAATAATTACTATATTCTAATCTTTATTGTCCCTGCATGTCTGTTTTTATTTATACTGTACGCACACATTTATTCAGTTTGTTGATTTAATTCCAAATCAAGTATGGGCAAAAAGAAACTTATAGGTGATCCCGGAAGGCTAAAAAACTCCAGAAAAGCCTCAGACACAGACTTCACTATTAAAATATATATCAGGAGCTATGGGGGCTATAGATAAACAGATTTCCTCTGTTGAGGAGCCGTTGTTAGTTTGTGGAGATCAAATAATGGCCCACACGACTATGGTACAGTGTCCCGTTAATAATGTTGAAAAACCTAAAATCAGTGGCAAAGGTAGATCCACAGTGATTGACAAGTGGGAGAATGGGTGTATTCAGTATATACCCAAAACTATCAACCTATCCAATTCGGATTCTCCGCCGCCCCCTAAACACATAAAAAAAGCCTCATGTATGTACCATAACTAGCTCTGTAAATAAAGAGGTGATTCGGAATAAACAAACCAAACACCAACATAAGACTCCTAGTAGGTTAATGGCGACAAGTGATTAAAATACTCAAGAGAGCAGTGATCTAAATTATCAGAAACTTGACTCACTATTTATGGTAGTCAACTCTTTAGAACAATTTGTGAAAGTCACCTGATAATCTATCAACACTCGCCTAAAACACTTGAAAACTAAATGCACTACTTGTCTGGATTTACTGAATACTCAAACATCACAAGACATTATTGGGAACGCAGCACTTAGTCATAACCCGCACACAAATAGTACACAGAGACAATCAAAGCAAGCATGCAATCAGAGTACTCAGGATACAATGCATTTTGTCTATCCTGGGATAGGCTTGTCAGTAGGGAACAAAACAGGTAATGCTATGCTTCCGTTAGCTAACACTAGACCCACACAAGCCCCACTATTGCAGACAACTGATTTTTTAGATCTCCCTCCGGCTACCACCCCATATGTAATTGTTCTGGCAAATGTCCCTATCTTACCTCCTCAGAGTATGGAATCGTGGACTTCTCTTAGAAATAAGGCATTAAATTGAATAGGGGTCTAGATCAGGTCTAACTGAACACCTGTTCGAGGACATAAAGATGGTAAGGTGAATTAAATGGATGGGTAGGACACAGAAAACTCTGCCAGGAGACTGCGTAGTTCTGTCTTTCAAAACAACAAGATTGGTGGAGGCTGCCCTGAATAGAACCAGGGCCACACATGTAACTATAAATATCGTTTCTGCTCTCCCCTTAGGCTATTTCTTTCAACTGAGCTTGACTGGGGACCTCAATCGACCAAAGTTTCCACGCATTCTGATACCATCGACCTATCCAATTTATAACTTTCCAACATTTAATCGGTTTCAGGATCTATCAAATCTTGATGGGTTAGACTGACTTGACCTGGAGCATATCGTGGGTCCTAAGGGGGATCAGAGTTTGATATTGCTCCATTTAATTCTGGAAATGGGACACTTAATCAAGAATTAAGCGGGCTAAGTACTTTGCTTACTGCTGTCCCTATACAGCAAACCATTGACTCCATCACAGATACCACGCTAATTAATTGTGCAGAGAATTGTTCCGACATCTCCCCTGATAACATTGGATTTTTGTTCTGGAACGTGTCAGGTCTCCAGAACAAAATTAACAATCCAGAATGGTTAGAATTTGTCGAGGGCTTTAATTTTATTTGTCTCCAATAGACTTGGCTCACGGAACCTGTGCACATAAATGGGTTTAGATCATACTATGTCTCTGACGTTTTTACATCACAAGGTAGATCAAAAGGTGGCCTATGTATTTTTGTTTCTAATAACTTACAATCTGTAAGAATTACCAAAGAATTAGTTAATCCTTACCATCAAGTTTTTGTTTGTGAAGGCTCAGGTCCAGCTAGGCTAGCAGTGATTAATCTGTATAATATTGCTTCAAGGTGTGATATAATAACAAACCTGCATAAACTAGATGAGTATCTGGAATGTCTGGACAAAAGCTGCCGGAAAAACCTCTCAATTTTGTGGAGGGGTGAATTTAACATCTAATTATGCAGCTTACACTCTGAAAAAATATGTGGTATGATTAATTTAGATGACGTGGGCCAAACACATTTCATTCATAACCGATACTGAAATAAATTAAATGAACTCATATACAAATTTGATTTATCATTCTCAAATAAAATTTCTTCCCCATATGCCCCATTTAGATGTACCTTTAATGGGAGAAATGCCAACAGTATCATTGAGTATGTCTTATTATCGAACAATTCTGCTATCCATGCTTTGAATTTTCATACTCATTCCATCCCACTAAGTGACCATTTTCCACAGTCTGTCCAAATCTCATCTGTGTTACTATCTAGGAACCAGCATAGTTACAGCTCGGTCCACACTGGAGAACTCAAGCTAGCTACTCTCAATGGCTATTCCCTGCGGTGGCAACAGATCATCCCAGAGGGGTTTTTGAAACAACTAATCTGCAGAAAAGGGGTAGCCTTTGAGATCTGTCTAGATGATACTTCACAGCCCAAGGAGATTATTAGTGCCTTTCTGGCAATTACGCAGGGTGTGAAGGAGAGGCTCCATATTACTAGGAAAATCAAAAAGGAGAGAAGTGGATGGTTTGACTCACTTTGCACTAAGGCTAATAAGAGGCTAAAGGATGCATTACATAAAAACCCAAGATGTAGAGTTGAGGTCTTCTTCCCTTAGTAAAGTATGTTGTGAGTCTGTCAGAACCGTTTTGTTTTTGTGTTTGTCATTTTCTGTACAGACTATTCAGACCCAAGGATTTTTGTTCTATTTATTATATTGTAGAATTGGGGATGTAATCCTTTGCTGGTCTCAAAAATCTCTCCCCAGGACCCTCCCTTCACTTTTTCTCTTGTTGATAGGCTTGAGCAGCTTCCGGATTTACAGAGTATCTCAGATTGACACTCTTGGTTTTTTCAAACTATTCCTTGATTTTTCACGTGGGTGGCTTAGCTTTTTCTTTTGGTTTCCCAATTGCTGGTTGACAACCAACTGCGACAATGGTGGAGAGACAGGGCTTGGCATTTGATGACACCATGGCACAATCCATCCTGACTACTCCCAGTATAATAGATACATTTCAGGGAGGACCTTCGACACAGGGTGACGACTGGTCCAAGCTGTTGCTACTTAAGAAATCACATTCCCGTGACTACATTCATGGAGCCATTATGACTGAATATTTGAGGGGCAATTGTGCTCCTACAGGATTAATAGTCACCAATGCTCCTCGATTATTTCTTGAGGACAAGACATTTATGAAGGATTGGTCACTGATAGCCTGGCGGTGCACCCGCGATTGGCTGATCCTCATCATCAATACAGCCAAGCGGGTTGCAGACACCATCTTGATCAAAATACAAACTCTAGAGTCTCAGATTAAAGTGGCTATATCTACAACTGTGTACAAGAAACAAGCAGAAGAGACCAACAAAACCAACAGAGAGTTTAAAGACACCATTCTAGCCACTAAGATCAACAAGTTTAAGAAGGACCTAGCACGATTCTCGATGGAAAAGGTGTACCCCTACACGAGTGACACCTATGTGCCGGCCCAATTCAATCGTCAAGGGAGGAGATATGGCTCAAACAATTCTACCTCTGGGAGTGAAGAGTGGTCTAGCGACTCGGACACCTCAAACCAGGGTGACCTTACTGGTAGAGGCAATAACCGTAGGAACAGAGGTAACTGGAGAGGTTACCGAGGTGGCCCTCCCCCTCCACCACAGTGGTGGCCGCCTATGCCCTTTGGTTATGCTAATCATTCACACCCAGGTCAAGGTTTTCAATATCGAACACAACCTCAATTTTTTCCTAACCAGCCTTTTTTAGGGTTTGGCCGAGGAAGATCGAGAGGGAAATGTCGGAACCAGCAGGCCCAAATACATTGGGGCCCTCCCCCTCGACACGGACGACACGGAGCATGACGGAAGCTCAAGCAGGGAGCAGCAACGAGATGACCTAGTCATGAATCTGAGCAGCGAACAATTGAATAGAGATGAACTATCTTTACTGAGCAAGGGTTTGGACTATGTACCCTCGAACAGAGGAGACTCCTTTGTCATCAAACAAGAGTTAGCTCAATTTTTCAGGAAGATTCACCTGAACTTCTTCAGAGATCGGGTACAGGATACCACAGATTTAATGGATACCAACACTGGTCTGAAGCATAAGTCCACCTTTAATCCTCCCACACATCGGATTCCTCCACAAGTACTGACCTTCGAGAAAGCGGTTCTATCTCAGGTTGAGACTTTCTATGAAGGCACAGAGAGACAATATCAGAACCTTACGAGACTTGAGAAACAAGCCATGAAGACCCTTGCGTGCAATACCACTATCACAATCAAGCCCGCCGATAAGGGTGGGGCCATCGTCCTCATGGACAGTGCGGCCTATCGCCATGAGTGTCTAAGGCAGCTTGGCAACACTCGGTTTTACAAACCTTTGAAAGATGAACCTACGAAGAGACTTCAAACTGAAATAAAGTCTCTAGTAGATGAGGGGAGATTGAACGGCTGGATTACTACACAAGAAGCATCCTTTTTGATCAAAGCTCATCCAGTAATTCCGTACTTTCATACTTTGCCAAAAGTACATAAGGAGCAGAGACCGCCACCGGGACGTCCAATCATCTCCGGTCTGGGATCCCTGTTAGAACCCTTATCGACTTTCGTGGACCATTTCCTTCAGCCCCTCGTGTTAGAGATGCCAACGTACCTCAAGGACACCAAAGATATTCTCCGACTTGTGGAAGATATCCCTTTTGATGTGACTAGAGACTACCTGGTGTATTTTGATGTGGACTCTCTATACACTTGTATCCCCCAGGATGAAACATTAGCTGTGATAGAGACTCTGTTGGAACATCGAGACATAGATAGCATCACTCCAGTTCATTTTATTATGAGCTGTGCCAGGCTGGCAATGAAAGAAAATTTCTTTCAATTTGAAGATCAATTGTTTTTACAAACATCGGATACTTCTATGGGCAGTGTTTTCGCCCTGAGCCTGGCGAATCTCTATGTGCACCTTTTTGAACAGGACCATGTCTTTGGCGCAGTGAACCCATACAAGCATGATATACTTGTATGGAAACATTATATTGACGACGTTTTCATTGTCTGGAGAGGCTCCCCATCTACCATCACGGAGTTTAAAGATTGGCTGAACAACCGGAATTAGTTTTTAAGATTCACCTATGAATATAGCAACAGCAGCCTACCTTTTTTGGATATCCGTATTTTTCCAAGTGATGGAGGTCTTGGCACTGAACTGTACAGAAAGCCTATGGCTAGGAATACGCTTCTGTCTTACAGAAGCTTTCACCCCAAAGCCCTACGTGACAATCTACCGTTTGGGCAATTTTTACGGATTAAAAGAAACTGTTCTTCTCCTTCCATGTACCGAGCACATGCACGAGACTTGGCCCGCCAATTGGATGCAAGACACTACCCCAAGAAATTGGTGAGGAGATCTATGAAACGTGCTGCCAATAATAACAGGGAGGCACTCATTGAAGTAAGCGGACCCAAAGAAGCTAGTCCGAGACTCACTTGTGTCAACACATTTTGCAGCTTTTCGAACAAGATTAAAAAGAGCATTCTCTCCAATTGGAAGATATTAAACATCGGTAATATCTCTTTACCACAACCACTATTTGCGTTTAAACGCAGTATGAACATTAAGGATCAGTTGGTTCATACGCGTCCACGCATAAAGAAACAGACTAATCAGAACACCTTGTGGCATTTACCTGCGGTGAAAGGTCATTTCCCGTGTGGCATGTGTGCCGCATCCCACTTACAGAACAGACTAGCTCCATAGACGTTGGAACCATACAACCTTGGTTTCTATCTCAACACACAAATTGCAACAGTGACAGGCTAATTTATCTAATTACCTGTCCTTGTGCTTTACGATACGTGGGGATGACTACTCAGAAGGTGAAATTACATATTTTAGAACACAAGAGCACCATCCACTGCAGAAAGACTGCTACCAAACTCACTAGGCATTTTCTTGAACACAATCATTCCCCTAATGAGCTTAAATGGACAGTTCTAGAGAAGCCTTTCATTCCAGCCCACATTACTGACATTTCCACATACCTGTTCAGGCGTGAGCAGAGGTGGGTACACAAGCTTAATACAGCTAGTGTAGGGCTGAATGATGACATTCCCTGGGTGGCTCTATAAACCATTTTTGTTTTCTGTTGAGTTGTACCTTTCTGACTTACCTGCAGTGGCTATGCCGCAGAGGACATGACTGGCTGCACTTATCGAGTGCCGCTTATGGCTGCATGTTATATCTTCAGATTGAGCATGTTGCTTACATCTGACATCCAGCCGGATCTTGACAAATATTCTTTACACATCTGTGATGTGTCGCACGTTACAACAAGCACAGTGGCACCATCCTGTGTTTAGAGTGATCTGCCATACTCACAACGTTGGTGGGGCATGATAGAATGTATTATAATCAGCGTTTTGCTTCATGTCCTTGTTTTTGATTACAATTTACGAGACACATACATTTTTCAATCGATTAGTTTTGAACTCGTTTTATGTACCGCTTTCTACGCCGAGCATTATACATGCTATACATGCCTTTCGCCATATATTACATTGCTTGCCTCGCACTGCATTTTATATCACATTTGCGCTTTAGATGAGCCTTTATTGACATAGATACTACATTTCCCAGGTGTCCTACATCAGAGCACGCATGTGCGGGTTCAGAGTACATCTCTCCACTGCACATGCGCACTCGAACCACTAATTGGTTATATGTCGCACCGTTTTTGAGTTAAACCATTATGACTTTTTATTTAAGCAGCGTCCCTGAGCTGGTTTACTTGCCTCCGGTCGCAGACTCTACCCGCCTGGGGTAACGACGGAGAGGTAAGTTGAACTCGGGCCCGGGAATTGCATTTTTAGTTATTTCAGACGCTCTTACCTGTAATTTCCCCGAGTGTGCCTTGTTACTCGTTTACTTCGTAATGGGATTCCCGTAACTTTGTTGGTTTTCCTAAATGGGTAGAGCACGCCAGTATCATGAGTTTTTCTGAAGGTCCACGACACGGTGGATTTTTCGCTGATGTATGACATACAATAGTGAATTTAACATACTTCACTTCGTGTGTCGAGGTCTACCATCAGCCACAGTTCCTTCTGTATGAGATATTGCACCCTCACGTTGCTTCACCCCAATTACTCGATATTAGACATACTGGTTTTCCACCAAGCATTGATCCACACGAATTGACAAAACCCGGATATTTACAATCTATCCACCATCGATACAGGTTGCACTTTTGAGTTACTAGCTTCAGGTCGTTTGGTTCCCGATATCGGGTTAGATTTAGTGTAACAACTCTCGTAAGTTGCCTCATGTTGAGTTGTTTTTCCATTTTATCTTGACTATCAGCCTTGTGGGCCACCTTTTGATTAGACTTTTCCTCCACGTGTTAGTTTAGCCTGCCCTCTTTACATCGGGCTCATGGCGTTTTAGATCTTTCTATACTTTGTGTTAACATTGTGCATTGATACTGGCACACTCAAACTACATTCAAAAAATTCTTTTTTCTCAGAGCGGTGCCCCCTCCCCTGAGCTGTCGCCAGGTTGAGGTGAAGCAACATACCCAGTTGTCACGGGTAAGCATGGAGTACCATTGTCCTCTTGTTTATATATGTACACATAGCTGGTACCAACTGTAGGCATCAGTCATATCGGCCTACTATTCTGATTGTCTTTGTTCCTTTGTTTGTACATTTCAGGCTACTGACTTTTTCTTTTTTGTCTACCCTCAATAGGTATTGATATTTTCCACACACCTGGAACCGCAAGTATAATTGGTGCCTAGCTTTTTGGTTTTTCCCAATACAATTTTGTTACACTTTCTCACGTAGCAGCAGCATCTCTGAGGTCCTGAAGAAAGCCTTGCCCGAGATAGGGGCTTAAAGGCTGAAACATGTTGACCACAAACTTTCACCTCACACATGCGGTTTAAATCCATACCGCAGGTGCACTGTTTTTTAATCCTAGCAGTGAGAGCTTTCAAATAAAGTATTCATTTAGTTCTTCCTAGCTAGTTTTATCATTACTTCACTCATTTTATTCTTTTGCGCAGCACTCTCACCCACACTACTATTCTCATTTGGTGGATTTACTAATCCAGTTAGAGTAGGAATTAAAACATCTCTGAGCTCCTCCCTCTCAGAGAGGGGGTCATTGCCCCCAGAGGAACTAGGCCTTCCTCTGGGAGGAGAATCCCAAATGATGAAGCATGCCACCTTAGGTGGGTGAGGGATTTCGTCCTGAAGGGATTCTTTCCTTAGTAAAGTATGTTGTGAGTCTGTTAGAACCTTTTTGTTTTTGTGTTTGTCTTTTTCTGTACAGACTATTCAGACCCAAGGATTTTTGTTGTATTTATTGAGTTGAGGTTCAGTCTTGCAGATTAGCCTATAAACAGGTGGTGAAACTAAGGAAAACACGGTTAAGACAAGAGGCATGGGATGCTTTACATGAAGCAAGTATTAATAATGACAAGAATGCATTTTGGAAGGCAGTTGATTCTGCACCACTGAGAGAGGATACAGGCCCTGGGATCATGGTTGCGATATCAGAGGATGACTGGATAAAACATTTTCCTGGCATTTATTCTCTCCCAACATTTATATTAGATTCTGTCCAGGCACTTAAACCTAATGATAATATAGCTCCTAGACAAACTTCCAGAATTACTCCGTTTAGTTTGGAGGAAGTTAACAGTACAATAAATGCTACTAAAGGTGGAAAGGCACCTGGTCCTGACGCTATTCCAGTGGACCTGTATAAAGCCAATATTGCTTTGTGGGGACCAGTATTAACCATTGTTTTAAGGACCTGTTGTAATATATGTTTTCCCCCCACAAGGGCAGAATCAATAATAGTACCGATCTATAAAAAAGTAGATCGACATAACCCTGCCTGCTATAGGTCGATCTCATTGCTTGACTCCTTAGTGAAGATAGCGGGCGGTATTATTTTAAATAGGCTTCAAGAGTGGGCATAATCTAAGGGTATTTTGTCTGACCTTCAATATGGGTTCTGCACTCGGGTTGGGACAATAGAATAGGGGCTCAATCTGAGTATGTTATTGGGAAAATATACTAATAGTAAGGGAGGGAACTTATATTTGGGATTTGTAGACCTGTCCTCCGCCTTTGATTGTGTCAATCACTCTAAGTTATGGACAATTATGTCCGATATGGGAGTGGAGACACCGATCATTACCTTTCTGAGAGACCTGTATACAGGTTCGAAAGCTAGGGTCAGATACGGGATTACGGGAGAATGTACACAGCCTTTCAGTGTGGACAGATGGGTGAGACAGGTCTGTGTCTTAGCACTTTTTCTTTTTTCACTATACATAAATAATGTAGGCACAGCTCTGACTTTACACCCCAAAGATTAGGCTCAGGTGGGCCATCGCCCTGTGCCTGCCCTCCTCTATGCTGATGATGACGTCTTATTGGCCCGCACCCCTCTTGCCCTGCAGTCTGTACTCAATGATTTTGTCAACTTTATGCAGGATCTTGACTTGCTAGTAAATCAATCGAAAACATTTATAATGAAGTGTGGTAGGAAAACTGGCATCTGTCGCGATATTCAAATTTTGGACACTACTATAGAATTTACAAACAATTTCTCATATCTGGGAGTCCTATTTGATAAAGATGGCACATGGAATTGCGATATCTCGACTAGGGCACTATTATTTAGAAGTGCTTGTATGGCCCTATGAAATTTTCCCATTAGGTTGGGTACTAATTCCCCCCAAGAGATGATCATGATTTATAAGGCTAAATGTATTAGCATAGCATTATATGGGGCAGGTATATGGGGGCATGCAAAATGTACAGTGCTACAATTGGTGGAAAATTAGTTTTTGAAGTATCTGTTTGCCACACCCAAAAGCGCTTTAACGTTTGTTTGCCATGCTGAGTTGGGAGACCCGTTTCTTACTGACTTAATTAGGATCCAAACTGTTTTATTTTGGCACAAAGTCTGGACATCAGAATATACTGCCTTAAACCGTGCTATTATAGGGTACTGCTTAAAATCAACCTTGCATACACGTATGCCATTGCTGACATACATACAACGTTTTCATTGAGATTTGGGGCATCCAGACTATTTTAATAACCCTAAATCTCTAGTAGTAATTAGCAGGAAAGATCTAAAAACCGAATGCATTATGCATTTGGACAATATAAGGTTGACTGCTGAATTATTAAAGTCCACTGTTTTAAAAAATCAGCTTATTTTAACCAGTTATGATATGCAGCCATACTTGAAAGTTGTACCCAACTCAAGGCACAGATTTGTCTTGACTTGTTTTAGAATGGATATTTTTCACCAGACGGTTAGCTTCCCTGAACCCAATGATTGGTCTTCAAACCTAGGTAATTGTCCCTGTGACAATATAATGATACAGAGCACCATGCATGTTGTACTTTTTTGTAAATTTTATAAAAAGTGGAGGAAATGATATATCTTTTTCTACAATCATTGTCCACCATTGATATTTGATGTAGAATGTCAAGTTTTTTATGGGCCGCTTTTTATGCTAGAAAGAACATTTTGATAGATGATAGGATTAATTCTGCATGATATTGGATAAGCGATCAATTGATTCATGATGTTTTATTAACTTGTTATTATTTTATACGATATATATCACAAAATATCGATTTTAACAAAAATCTTAATAATCTGTTACTATGAATTATAATAAGTGATTTGAATAGGAATGTATGGCGGACCTTGAGATGAGGTTTTTACACTCCTTCATATCTTCTTTTTCTATGTCTTAAATTGAATGCACAAAACTTAAGTGGGGGCGACATAAATGAGGATCATTATGATTGAGGAATACTTAAATTAAGTGAAATGAATTGATTTTAAAATGTATTGTAAATGACGTGGGATTTTTTTATTGTACTTTTATGGACTTCTTTTGGCGTGCTTTTATGGTCAAATTTATTTAGAATGAATAAAGTTGGTACTTGATATATATATGTGAAACTATATTACCTACTGGCAGTCACCAGTAGGTAGTTATAGTTAGGACCTAGTTTCCATAGGAAGAGAATTTTTTGATTTGCCTATTACTTTGACACCATTTGACGAATCTTGGCGAAATTTTCTAAACTAATGGGCCACTCGCTTCAGCTGTTGGGTTGAAAGTTTTGGGGTGATTCGTCAAGCGGGAGCCGAGAAAAAGGGGGTCCCAAAACTATTTTTCTCCATGTTAATTTCCATAGGAAAATTTAGACACAGCTGCAGCCCGAACTGCTGAAGGGATTTACACCAAATTTAGCAAAAAGGTAGCTCTTGGTCCAGAAAGCACTCTTTTTGTCAAATGGTGTAAATCTGTTCAGTATTTTTGGAGAAATTAGTAAATTTCTCAGATATACAACTTTAGCCAGAGTGGATCCTTGAACGCTCCCGATCTTGGCCTGAGATCTGACTGGCTGGCAACACTTCAAACCAGGAAGTGTTGGCAGCCATCTTGTGACTCGGTTGAACCGAGTCACAAGAAAAAACATGAACAAACAAGAAAAGGGGGCTGGATAGAAACACCCTGACCCCTAAGCCTGTTCAGGGGGGTCCCACAGGGACCCCCAGGTCCAAAAAAAGCATTTTTTAATTTAATTTTCAGTGGAATTCGCTCTGGATTCGAGAATCTGGCCTAAATTCTTTTTTAAAACAAAGCGCCCTCTCCTGCGCTTTGTTTACTGTAGGCCCTCGGTGGGCCAGGTCCCGGGGGCAATAACAAAAGGGACCGCCACCTCCTCGGGGCTATGTTTACAATGATGCATGGGGGGCTCCAGCCCCCCCACGCAGTCCCAGGGACTTCCACCACCCGGGGCTAATTATGTGAAAATGCGGAGGGGCATGCAGCGCCCCCACAGCCCCAGGGGCCACCACCTCCCCGGGGCTATGTTTATAATGATGCATGGGGGGTCTAGCCCCACCAAGCCCCAGGGACAGCCACCTCCCTGGGGCTATGTTTACAATGATGCGTGGGGGGGCTTCAGCACCCCCATGCATTTTTAGTGCATGGGTTTTGGGAATTGATATCGAATTGCAATTTGGAAGGAACATGAATGAGGCCTTATAATTTGTAATTGGGTAACCTGTGTATCAATGGTTTGTGACAGCAATTCTGGTTGCAATCGTCTTACCAGTTGCCAACTCCTCAAAGGACCTAGGGCCAGATGTACGACCATTTCTTGCGGTCGCAAAAGGGAAATCAACCCGTTTGCGACCGCAAAAACGGTGGTGGTATGTACTAATGCTATTCTGCGAGGCACTGACTCACAAAATAGCGTTTGCGACTCTCTATTAGGAAGGGGCATGCCAAGGGTGTCCCTTCCTAATAGCGAGTCCAAATGGCATGTACCATTGTTTTGCCACCGCATTTGCGGTCGCAAAACACTTGCAGTTTACCACCTACTTCAAGTAGGTGGTAAACCACTCGCAACCGGGAAGGGGACCCCAGGGGACCCCTTCCCCTTTGTGAGTGTTTGCAAAAATATTTTTTAAGAGCAGGCAGTGATCCAGGGAGCACTGCCTGCCCTTAAAAAATGAAACTGAAAAGTTTCATTTTTCTTTTTTAAATGCAACCCGTCTTCCTTTGAGGAAACCCCAGCAGGCCACCATCCCTGGGAGTGCTAGCCATTCCCAATGGGGTCGCAAATTGTGCTTGCCTCATGAATATCGATGAGGCATGCAACTTGCGACCCTGTTGTACATTCACTTTAGCGAGTCACAATTCAGCGCAATTTGCGACTCGCTAAAGTGAATGGTCGTACATCGGGCCCTTAGTAACTAGGGTGTGCAAACAGTGAATACATTTTGGGAAACTTACCCGAAAATAAATGTAATTATATGAAATACTAATCTGACACTCAGCGCTGTATAGTTGTGCTAAATGCATCCTCGCATCCAATTCGGGGCTCAAGTATGTATTTCATGTTACAAAATAGCACAAAAACATAAGTAGCCTGAACAACAGTTGCTTGTGTTCTGGTTGTTTGTATTCCTGCGCTTAGACGTTATTATTTTGATGCAAATGTGGTGAAATTACACAATATGATGTAATTGCAATTTATTTTCAAAATGAGCATAATGCTAAATTCTTGAAATTACACAAATGACACCAGCAAAATTTACATTTCTATCCGGGCCTAGTGATAACTGATTCGCAAGGGGGAAGAAGTCATTTTTGGACTACTTTTTTGGGGGAATTGGGTTGGCAGCCTCAGGGGGAGTAGGCAGCTGTTGGGACCACTGCCTGCTTCTTCTGCAGATTTTCCAAACAAGAATCTTTTTTTTTTAAGTAGCCCAGGTTCCTTCAAGCAACTTGGGGTGCATTTAAAAAAATCAGTTTCGAAACGCAAACACAGGGATGATGTTTGCTGTCGCTTGCAGGCCACTATCCCTGTGTTTACATCCAATCACAAGTGTGTTGCAAAATGAAACCTGCCCAATGAGTATTAATTGTATCCAAAGAACACTGGTTATGCCCTAATCCCCCAGCACATCTGGGCAGAAGCATACAGACGCAAAAAGAGAATGATGTCTGGGGATTGATACACAGCAAGTATTTCAACTAGGGAAAAAAATATATTATTCCCGTACGTGGGAGCCTAGTCCCCCAGTGTAACTCATAAACTATTTACCCACTCACGGACTCTTCCTCAATTCTTTCACGTGTCTTTTTAATCTATTTTTTGATATAAATATATATATATATATTTTTTAAGACACAAAAATCATTGTACATCCAAAACTCAATAATCTAACAAAAAACTCCTAAACCTTTCCATACCCACCCATTTTGACCCAGTTGCAATAAAATACATATAAGCAATCCAAGGGGAGGTAATCCTTTGCACACACAGAAACAGAGGGAAACTCCTCTTCTATTCAGTCCATGTATTGTGTGTGTTGTCAGGCTCCTATATACATATTTTAGTTCATTGGACTCCTCCTCTTCTTCTGGTCGACGCGTTTTGGCCCACTGATTCGGCCCTCATCAGGACTTGGGGAACACAACACAACCAAAAACCACTCACGAATGAGCTTGAAACGACACGGGGCATGTGGGCTTTGACTCGTCTACTCGCCTGAACCTTCAATCTGTCCCCTGCAATGTATCGCCAATTCAAACCCTTCGGTGTAAGTACATGAAGAGAACTTCGGGTTACAGCCAGCGTCTAGTAGAATTCGGTCCCTTCCGTTCTTGCTCATCTTCACCAGAGCATTCTACTTTTCTCTGCTTCTCCGCAGGACGGTCTCGTCCTCGCGGCTGCCTTGGAGAAGCAGAGAAAAGTAGAATGCTCCGGTGAAGATCAGCAAGAACGGAAGGGACCGAATACTAAATCCCATCTCTACTTAACGAAAGGCACGTTATTTCCTGCTTCATTTAAAAAATCTGACTTAATGGTGTAATCAGATTTTTTTTTTAATTTTTTTAATTTTGATGTAGCAAAAGAGATTTTTACAGAAAGATAAAACAACCTGCATAGATATTGTTTCATATATACAATATTCATAAGTCATCGTAAATCTAACAATCCGGCATAAAAACATTTCATACACATAATATTCATAATTCATCATGAATATTAATAGGGAAAAAAAATTATGTTTGGTTGCTATAAGTGTGACATACAAAGAACGTGCTCGTAATATGCTAAAAGCTCAAGACCTGGTATACGTAAGAAGTTCCTGAATTATATATGTAAAATTTATAGTTTTATAGTAAAGTATAGCATGATTATATGCTAGTTACAAGGGCGGTTCAATTCCAAAACTGCCATATTCTATTAAGTTTTGCAGAAGAGCCTACCCTTTTAGCATATATGGTTTCTCGTTTAAGAACTCTCTGCATTTTTATGAACCATTGAGAGATCGTCGGGACCACCTTTGATTTCCAGTTTGTTAAAATAAGTGATCTTGCAATTAATGTTGCAATAAAAGTGAATTGGCGCTGACCTAGAGTCAGGTCTTCACCTGTCTCTACTCTGCCAAAAAGGGCGGCTAGAGGGCTGGGAGGAAGATTAATTTCCAGTTTTTTACTGATGTCAGAAAAAACATCTTGCCCAAAAATTTCTTAAGTGACAGCACGTAAACCCCATGTAAAGACAGTCCCCAATGCAAGTCCACATCTAAAACATCTGAGGTCGACAGTAGGGAACATTTTGTGGAGCCTATCGAGAGTGTAATAGATCGTCCATTTACTAAACCATGCCATCCTTCTTAGGTTTGCATCCCTCACTGTCTTGTAGCTCATTTTATTATAATTCTGCCATTGTTGCAGATTGAAGCTACACCCAGTAGTCGAGCTAATCTTCTCCAGATGATCTAGAATCACCTGTTTATTCTCCACTGATTTAAGTAGTCTTTACCAGTTGCCTATCCCCTTAATTTTGGATACAAAATGTGCCTTCCCAAGGAGAGTGTGCCTACACAATCTTCTTTGATAGTTAAACCCACGCAAAACTGCTTAATCTGTGCATAGCTAACCTTCAGAAGACTGCTTACATTACTCTTGCAATTTAACACATCCTGCAAAGAAAGAAACTTCTCACTTTTGTAGAAGTCTTGAAGGATATGGATCCCCAGTTTTGCCCACTGGTCGCAGTTCTGACGAGACCACTGAAGCCCCAGAGGAATACATTCTACTAATTTCATCTGGGGATGGAGCCACAGAATACCATATATTCCCCAAATTTTTTTGAAGAGTGAAGTGATCACCCTAGGGGTCTTATAGAGTGTTTTTTTTAGGGAGTTTAGGTAGACATAAAAAGGGAACAAGGCTGATCTCAGATTCCTTGAGCATAATTGTAAGAAAGGAATTAGCATCGAACAAGTCCCCTGAATTATTATAGTTTAGCCAGTTGAGAATTGAGGCATAATAATATAGCCATACATCCGGTAGGGCAAGACCTCCATCCTCCGCTTCTAGTTGCGGCACTTGTAATTTTATTCTCGGTTTTTGTGCAGACCAGATAAAATGTCTAAATTCTGAGTGAACAGAATTGAAAAAGGATTTTGGTACTTTAATCATTATATTGGAAAATAAAAATAAAAATAAAAATAACATTCATTTTGATGAGAGCTACATGCCCCATGATTGAGATTTTCCCATTGTTTCCCACAAATTTCGAGTTTTGTTTAAAGTGAAAATAAAATTTAACGGATATAAGTCCTCCAGTCGAGTGGTCACGAAAATCCTCAAATACCTTAGTGGCTTAGTTGCTTGATCAATCAATCAATAAAACTTTATTCGGCCACGTTCTGGCCATAAAAGTACATTTCCCACAATAGAACACATACATTTAGATTTAAAACTACACCGCTTAGTTGCTAAATAGTGCTCCTGCATAGCGAGGGGCAGAATATCGGGGGTGATATTTAAAAAAAGCACCTCAGATTTAGTATGGTTTTCAAGGGACTCGGAGCTCTCGTCATGCTCCGCATCTGAAGGCAAGGCAGAATGGGCAGCTGACGGTGTTTCGCTCTCGGCAAGTGTGGAGAGGGAAGAATTGATTTCCTTCCTTTCTTGACCACGGAAAGCGGCCGATGGCTGGCGCTTTACACAGCTGCAGAGTCAGACGTGGCATCTGGTGAAGTCGCCAGACACTTCTTTCCCAGCACTCAACGTGGATGTGCCCGAAGAGAGCTGCCTGGGATTGTTGCCACGCAAGCGCTGGATTGAGCACGATTTTCGGAAGGCGGCTGGTGGCGTGCTTATTTTCCTGGAGGGAGACACAGGGGAGGCCTGGGTTTTTGAGCCATTGAGGTGCCATTTCAAGAGACCATTAAGGTCATAAAGGTCTGGAGGTAGAGGCTGACCCCATGCAGAGGGCAGGTGGGGGTCAGCGGCACTGGATCACTGCATAGCTGTTTTTCCACCGTAGCTCCCTATCGCCTGGAGCAGCAGCCAGCTTCTTTATCATGGCAGCTCCTCTACCATGGATCAGGTGGCATGGGAGGCTTGACGGGTATGTGAGCCCGCCGCTTTTCTACCACCAGGTAAGAGACATTGGCTTTTCTTATTATTATTGTTTGTACCACTGTTCTCTAGTATCCTAGAATGCTGGACTACTGTTACTTTTGGAGAGTGTATGGTGGTGGGTAGTGAGCCGGGGGGGGGGCACGGAAGCAGGCTAGCTAGGTTTGGGTGTGGCTTGCGTTCCTCCTTTTAGGTTGCCTTCTCCCAGTGCACTGTAAAAGACATGAAAAGAATCTCCCGGGACAGCACTGTTAAACCCCGATTAGTAGCCAACTCCACACGGGCTGCAAAAACCGCAATCGGATCCTCTCCACTAAAGAGATGGATTCTGGGTTACTCAGCGGGAGACCTAAGACTATCTCTCCCAAGGATGATCTGTTCTTTAAGAAATCCGGCAGGCAGGAGGCTCATAAGCCAGCCGCTCTCTTGAACTCAACATCTGCTAAAGGTCCTCTCGACTCCTTAGGTAACCCTCTACATGTAGCGAGCCAGGCCTCCCCCCCCCGAGACTGGAAGCTAGTCCGTCGGCACCAGATGTAACACCCATAACGAAGCTGCTCCCAGGAGATTTGCAACAGGGTACCTATTCATTATTCACAGGTATTGGCATGAAGACTCACCAAAAAGCAGCCAATCTCATTACACCGAAGCCAATTACTAATCTTGACAGCCAGGAGGCGGGCTCCTCGGGGGAGGATTCAACAGTCGGGCTCCCCGGTACATCTCTGTTCACCACTGCTACTGAGGTCCCGAATGAAACCCCGTCTATGGCAGCTCCCTCAAGTCTATCGGCTGCTCAACCTAGGATGCTGAAGACTGTGGGAGCAACTGAGGATACGTCACACGCTCTGCTACAACACATTTTGGCGGAACTCAAAAGCATGAAACTGTCTCAGGTGGCAGCACATAAGAAAACGGAATCTCAGCTGGGGTCTATACAATCTGACATCCAGCAACTTGCATCACACATTAAGGATACAGACCAGCCTGTGTCAGATCTCGAAGACAAGATGCCTGTGCATACAAGCCATATTACAAAATTACAATCCGAACTCACCAGCCTCCAAATCAAAGATAATGACGCAGAGAATCGGTCATGAAGATGCAATCTTCGCATAACAGGAGTTCCGGAAGGCAGCGAGAATGGCCGATCAGTGGTGGAAGCTGTTTCTGACCTTATCTCTAAATATATCTGTCTTGAAACGGCAACTCAGAGGACTGATCTCACTATCACGAGGGCCCATCGTGTCCCAGCTGTCCAGTATCCCAATGCCAAATACCCAAGAACTATTATTGCAAATTTTGGCGATTTCAGAATTAAGGACAAGATTTTGGCACGCGCCATCCAGGACAAAGGATTTCAGACTTCCGATAATTTTTCATTTAAAGTCTTTTCAGATATGTCTGCCTTCTCGGCTCAGAGGAGAAAGGAGTTTAGAGGCATGATTAGTTCTTTCCAGCAGTTAGGGGCCCCGGCGGGCATCATCCAACAGTCCAAACTGAAAGGTTTGCATAAAGGGCGTGCCAGGATTTTCCATTCTGTTGAAACAGCCCAGGAGTTTCTACAGTCCCTACAGCATGCGGGGGATGGAAAATAGGGCTAGTGTTTTCTTTTAGATAAAAGTTTATTCTGGCTATGGATCGTGGTGGGTTCAGACGTGCAGCTTTCTTTTCTTTGTTGTTCTTTATCTTTTTTTTTCCCTCTCACTAGGCAGCATCAGCCACCCGCTCACCGCCCTGGGTGCCATGTCACTGCACCCCAATGTAGGGAGAAGGGGTGGGTAGGTAGGGGCACGGAGGGAGGGGGAGGAGTGAGGGTCATCACGCACGAAGGGGGGCACCCAGGGATCCCTAGACGGGCAGGGTTTCCAGGGTCAAGAGGGCCCATGGGGTTGTAGGGTTAGGGGCCATGTGAGGGTGTTGGGAGGGGAGTAGGGTCACAGGGAGGGGGGAAATAAAATGTAGCAAACACGCAGAAGCTCAAAGACCCATGAAAGGTTCCCTGTTTCTTTTTCTCTCTGTTATCAAGCAATATTTATTATTTAAAAAATGTCTATCAAAATGCTACATGTAGTGTCCTGCAATGTTAATGGTTTTAACAATAAAATGAAGAGATGATCTATGATGGCTTGGTTTAGATCTTTACAAGCCAATATAATGTTTCTCCAAGAGACACATTACAAGGAAGGTTCCCCTTTGGATAAGGCCCCTGGCTATATCCAACACGATTTCTATGCCTCTTTAAACACAGCTGTTAGGGGGTTTGCTATATTAGTAACTAAGAAACTCCAGTGTGAGATTCTGATGGTTCATAAAGATCATAGTGCCAGGTGGCTCTGGGTGCAGATGAAGGTCTCGGACCAACTTTCTAACTTTGTGAGCTACTACGGCCCTATTGAGGACTCTCCTATGACTTTGCAGTCCTTGTATGATTTTGCAACCACTCAGTCTGGGCATCTTGTGTTAGGTGGCGATTTTAATCTACTGATCAACCCAACTATAGATTGCCCTCAGGCCCACAAAACACAGACTAAACCCAAGTCAAGAAAGTTATACCAAGACCTTATAAGTGACTTTGCACTGGTTGACTGTTGGAGGGACCAATAGCCAGACAAAAGGCAATACACTTGTCATTCAGGAAGATTTCACTCTTCCTCTCGGATTGAATTCTTCTTGATTTTGTATACTCTTTTAAAGACTGAGCCTGAGATTTATGAAAATCGTTTTTCATACCATGCACTGATTACAGTAAAGTTTGAAATTAAAACTCAAACTAAGGTCACCCCCAGATGGGTATTTGATAAATCCCTCCTCGTTGACGAACATTGGGTTTCGCATATGTGTTTGACATTGGAGGAATTTCTAAAATTAAATGTTAACACCGCTTCAACATCTACCATTTGGAACGCTTTAAAAGCTTTCTTTCGAGGAGAAGTAATTGCGTACTTGGCCAACAGGAGGAAGAATGAGAACATCCAAAGACTCCAGCTAGAGAAAGAGCTATGCAATGTAACAGAATATCTCGCTATGCCAACTCCAGAAGGGAAAGCTAAACTCTCTAGCGCTAAGCTTAACTTACAGAATTTCTTTGTATCTAAAGAAATTCTGCACCACGACTTGGTATTGCAAAAAAGATACGAGGAGAGTGATCACATAGGCAGTTTTCTGGCTTGGTCTACAAAATGGAGATCAAATTCCAATCACATTAAAAAAATAGTAGACCCAATTACTCTGTGCTCCACTTCACATCCCTCGGAGATTTCAGAGGTTTTTATTAGACACTATAAAGAGATCTACTCCCAGATACATAACACCAGCTCAGAGGTCGCTCTAGCTTGGCTGGATAGGATGAACATGCCTACATTATCACTTGAGTCGCAAGAGCTCTTGTGCTCAGCTATTTCTCCTGAAGAAGTTACTCAGGCGGTGAATGTATCCCCGGCGGCCAAGGCATGTGGGCCAGATGGAGTTCCCACTGAGGTCTACAAGACTTTCTCCCCCCAACTTTTTGTTTTCTTAAGTTCGTTATTCAATGGGATTCTTGAAGGGGACCCAGTTCTGGAAATTTTTACCCAAGCTGCAGTAATAAGTTTCGATAAAAAAGGAAAACCAGAAGATGAGGTTAATTCATACAGACCCATCAGTCTATTAAATACTGACTACAAAATCTTCACTAAAATCCTTGCAAATAGACTCGCGCAAGTTGTTCCTTCTCTTGTCCATCATGATCAAAATGGTTTTGTTAAAGACAGACTTTTGGCTTCTAATACTCATTATCTGGTGCAGGCGATTGATTACTTTCATACCAATAAAACCAAGGCGGCAATAATAATGCTAGCTGCTGAAAAAGCTTTTGACAGAGTACAATGGAATGTGTTATTTGCAATCTTAAACAAATTTGCGAGCCCAAGTGAATTCTGTCAGGTGGTGAAAATCTATACCACAAAGCGAAAGCTTTTATAATCATCAATGGAGATATGGCAGGCGCAATTTCTATTAGCCGGGGGGACGCGTCAAGGCTGTCCCCTCTCCCCCGTGCTATTCTCTCTGTTAATCGAGCCTCTGGCTTGTGCTTTTCAGCATAATCATGCAATCGCTGCTCCTTTACCCGGTTTGGCAAAACCTAAATTATTTGCTGACGACATGGCTCTCTATTTAGCAGTAGATAGAGATAATCTAACGAGAGCCCTGGATAAAATCAGGGAGTTTACAAACATTGGGGGAATTAAAATAAAGTGTAATCAAATTTTTGATAACTTAACCAGAAACGTAACTTTATAAAAATCTTCCTTGGGCTACTCGAGCCAGAACTGGCTTAAAACCATTTCTGCCACTCATCACACCTCCAGAACTGGAATGCACATCCTTGTCTGGTAGAATAAACAACCCTGGCTTGGAGGACAATGGCCTACCTCTGAGCCCAGGAAGGGCCAATCGATGTCAACTTATTACTACTTAGCTATCTGGCAGTGGATAGGAATGGCAATTTTAGTACTACATCTTTTGACGTGGAGATGCCAAGGAGGGATTCTTCTATTCATTCCCAGGACCCTCCCAGGCAGCCTTGGTCCAGGTACAGTTGGCAAAATAACCAGTCTTGACTCTGTTAGGTGGGAGTGGCTTATCAGCTGTAGACAGGCCTGTCTACTGGTAGCTGGGATTTTTCATCTTGAAACATTGGCTCTTTTACAGTAAAGCAAAGAGGAAGTGCTGCAAAAGCATATGGGCACTGCAAGAAACGAATTATGTTTGAGTGGTAAAACTTCTCCAATCACAGGATGAGTCTGGCACCTCCTCCTCCATCTGACTCCTAACTCCTGCTGGAATAAGAGGACCCACACAAGGACTCACAAACTCTTGAATTCTGCCAGCACCCAGGGATAGAAACTGCTCTCCAAAGGTCAAGTGGCTGACAGGCCCTCCCATGAGTATCGGACAACAATAGAGGTGATGTTCCACTAAGTAATTTATAGAATTTCTCTAACTAGGTTTATTGGAGATCCCATATTCAGGACATGAAAACCGTCAGCCATATGAGTGGCAGGCTTCATCCTTGGGTCTTGCTTATTGAGCAGGTATAATGATCAGTTTGTTCCAACTAAACTTCAAACTCTTAATGGAGATCCTTTTGATATCAGTCGATCTCAAATTGTTGGATAAGATGCTACACTGATGGGGCCTTCCTGAAAGTATATGGATGAAATTACCTAACGGTGAACTGTAAAATGACATAATGTTCCCTACTGTAATGTTAAAAGCAGAGTAGAATGTTACCAGATCATTATGGATTCTTATAGTTTCTAAGTCATGGTCAACATGTTTCTGCCTAACCCTGGCCCATAACAAGTAAGTGGCATACATTAGGAGCAGTACAAATGAGATGTGTTGTCCCTGATCCTGTACCAATGCCTACATATACTAATCCTACATTTTTGAATGGGAGTGCAAGAAAATGAAAGATTTGGAATGAATGCAAGTTAAACTAATCATCATTAAGCTTTGATTTTAGACCTGGAAAATAACATACTGCCATTATATGTAAATGTTTAGAGGTAAAAACCTACACCAGACAAACGATTCCCCGTCAAACTCCAGGTGAGCATGTTCATTCCACATTATGCTTGAACACTGCAAACATTGTGCCAAAGACGTTTTTTACATATAGGTATGAGAAAGATACAGATACAAGCATTGTGAGGACATTCTTACCCTAGATGGCCTATTAGAGAACGTCATGGGATGAGGGGCTCTAGTAACATTCTTCAGGTCCATACATTGCTAGATTTTTGCCACTTAAGAAAATAATGTACACACATTGTGAATGGTACTTATACACAAGTTTCTATTTATGTATGCTGCAATGGTTCAAGAAAAATGAAAAAAGAAGGAAAATGCCTAATTTGACTGTAATTCTGAAATGCTAGTGTACTTATGTCATTACGAAAATTACCAGGCTATTGCACATACATAGACTGACTACAGCATCAGAATGTGATTTAGGCAGCACAAAGTTAGTCTTTTTTTTAAAGGGAAGACGTGATAACTGAGGTCACATTTGGGTATTATGCTTAGCAGCGTAAGAAAAAAATATGGCTTCATCAAGCTTGGAGCCCATATAGCGAAATGCAAGATCCTTTCAAAAACATAGGGCCATATGTAGGTAAAACTCAATTTGCGAGTTCTTAATAGCGATTTTTACCGAATCGCTATTAAGAACTCGCAAAGTCCGATGTAGGTAATTATTCGTTAAAAAATAGCGAATCGGTAAAATTAAATACCGATTCCGATTAGCAAATAGCGATTATGTAATACCGAATCGGTATTACCCAATCGGTATTACCGAATCGGTATTTAAGAACTTGCAACTATTTAAACTGCCATTCCGGAGCTTTCTGATGACATCACAGGCAGGAGGTGGCCTGACACCTGCTGCTACACTGTGGCTGAAGCTGTGGGAGAGGCAGGGAGCAGACCTTACAACACAGGAGCTGCTTTGCAAACATCTTGCAGACACACCAAACAAAAAATGGACAACCAGGAGAAGGAAAAGGAGGCAGGAGAGCGAAAAAGAAAGCACAAATTCAGTGAGAGGGAGCTGGAGGTGCTGATAGAGGAGGTGACAAAGGACCGCAATAAACTCTTCGGAAAACAGTCCCTGCATGTCCCTGAATCCCAGAAGAGGAAAATTTGGCTGGTGATCCAGGAGAGGATAAATGCTATAGGCGTAACACAGCGCTCAATAGATGAACTAAAGAAGTGCTGGTATGACCTCAGAAAACATGCAAAAGAGAGGGTGGCTGAAAGGCTCAAGCAAGCCACAAAGACAGGTGGTGGGACATCTACAGCGCCTGTACCAACTGCCCTGGATATAATGGTGGAGTCCACCCTCCAGCCGGAGAGCGTGAGTGGCATTGGGGACGCAGACAGCTCAGCCAGAGCTGGCAACAGGCAAGGTAAGATGCATGCACAGCATGCTGTGACCCCCACTCCCTAACCCCAATCCACAATCCCCAATGAGCCAGTATGATTCCCACTCCAGTACATGTGTTCCAAAACACCAGCAATGCATTATGGGAGATGTAGTCAGAAGTAACATATCATAACAGTCAGTCCACTGAACCCAAAGGCATGTGACACACATCAGTAATTAGCAAGCGGAGGACAGTCAGTCAGATTGGCAGTCATTAAATTTATTATTACACCAATGCTGCCAGACAAGTGAGTAAATGTACATTCTGTCTCCACAGGCGAGGCAGCGCGCAAGGCTGCTGAAGGGGACACAGGAAAGGCACCCAGGAGAGACAACTCACAGGTTGAGGAGGTCCTGTCGCCTGCTGAGCACACACCAGCACCACCACCACCACCATCACCACCATCACCACCACCACCACCACCACCATCACCATCACCATCACCACCATCACCACCACCATCACCACCATCACCACCGCCAAGGAGAGCCAGGAGGCATACAGTGGCTAGACTCCAGGAGATGGAGGGGTCAGAGGAGGAGAGCATGGGAGGCCAACAGTCCACACTGGTAGAGGATGAGAACGGTGCAGGGACACAGTCCCCCACGGAGCGCGCCCACACAGGTGTCAGACGCCGCAGATCGAGGGCAGCCAGTCCTGTTGCACAGGGCGAGGAGTCCAGCGTATTCACCGGTCTGGAGGGTAATATGCTGAAGGTACAGCGCCTGCAAGGCAAAGCCATTAGATCAGTTCAACGCCAGATGGTGTACATGAACAGACACATGCTGGAAATTAAGGAGGGCATAAACAGCATGAACAACACTGTGGCTGAGGGCATGCGGGACATGTCAGAGGCTGTGAGGCTGCTGTGCAGCAAACTGGATGAAGATCGTGTGGCGAGGCGCAGGGAACGACAGAAAATGGACTGCTACACTAAGGCGGTGAACCGCCTCTCCACTGCCACCTCTGTTCTCTGTAGGCGCTCGGTGGCCATGCAGGAAGAGATGGCCCACTGCAGCCGTGACGTTGCAAGGGGGCTGGTCACAGTTACCAGTGCTCTGGAAGTGCTCCAGACCACACAAATAGCCGCAACAGGTGCAGGGGATGGGTGGGAAAGTGAGGAGGCAACTAGCTGCAGCAGCATCACACCCCCGATAACTGAGTCCAGGAGGCGCAGTGAAAGGCATGGAGCTGCCACAGGACAGACCGCCAGGGAGGACAGTGTGCCCAGGGAACGCGGCAGTGCTGCGCGTGGGCGCAGAAAATAATGACAGCCATCACCTGGCATTGTGAGATGGGTGATGTAACCCATTTCACCCTATGAATGTTAATTGAATATTGGCATGGCATGTTGGAGCCTTCATGGTGTGGCGGTGTGCTGTGCTATTGCCTGAGTTAAGGTTAATAAAACACCGTCACGCAATTACAGTTACTGGCTTTGTCTCATTACTTACTCAGAAATAGTTGCGTGTGATTTCAGCCCGTCTGTGTCTCCCATCTTGGGCTGCTGCCACACCTGCTGCGCTGTGCTCTGGCTGTGGGCAATCCTCACCCTCATCCTCCGAGTCAGTTAGTTCCACTGCTGTTCCTTTCTTTGTTGCAAGGTTATGCAGCATGGCACACGTTGCTATAATTTTACAGCAGATGATAGGGCGGTACTGCCGTGCACCTCCCCTTTTGTGGAGGCAGCGGAACCTGCTTTTTAAGAGTCCAAATGTGCGCTCCACAACATTGCGCTTAGATCTATGTGCCACATTATATCTCCTCTCACTGGGGGAGGATGGGTTGAGATATGGAGTCAGGATAAATGCCCGCACGGCATATGCGCTATCACCTGAGTGAGAAAGGAAGAATCATTGATGACATTCACCAACACATTCATCCAAGGTATACGTCAGGGTGTGTCACATTGATTTACCTAGCAGGTATCCTTCTCCGACTCGCCCCCAGCCAGACGTGTGTAGATCCCACTGTTCCTGAATATGTAGGAGTCATGGGTGCTCCTGGGAATTTTGCTACGATGTCGGTGATGATATGGTCCGCATCACTAATCACCTGCACGTTGATGGAATGTGTAGATTTGCGGTTCCGATATATGTACTCTGTAGCTGCAGGTGGGCAGATTGGTATGTGTGTCCCATCAATGCACCCAATAACATGTGGGAACTGTGCCTTTTGATAGAAATCCGTCTTGGTTTTATGCAGTTCCGCCTGTGTGCTGGGAAACCGTATGTAGTGGTGCATCCTATGCATCGTGGCATCCAGGAAAGTGTTGAAAAAACGGGACAGGCAACTCTGTGACACTTCACCTGCCACAGCTATCACCCCCTGGTAGCTTCCTGATGCTAGTAGGTGCCGGCTACAAAGCACCTGGACATGTGGTGGTATAGCGTGCGCCCTTGGTGTCTGACGCTCCAGGAGTGGGTGCAGGTCCCGTATCAGGTCTAGGATGGTTTGGGGGTGAAGCCTGTACCTTTCATGGATTTCAGCCTCAGTCAGTTGGAATAATGTGATGCGCAGTCTGTACACGCGTTCCTCCCGTCTCCAGATCCTCTGTCCTGCTGCTTGCAACCGAAGCCGCCTTGCAATTACATAGAGGGCCACCATTGTGTTCATACTGTTGCATTTTGGGGCTGTTTAAATGCAGTGCACTTGATTACCACCTGCTTTGAGTCCGTGGTAATTTGCGACTCCTAAATAACGAATTTTTGAAAAATCGGTATTAGCGATTTTTGCTACATCGATTTGCGATTTTTTATAAGGATTTCTTATTTTGCGATTAGCTATTTAGAGATTCGGTGTGTACTAATCGCAAATTAAGGAATCGCTAACTGGTTTCCCTTATTTTTAGCGATTCCTTATTTTGTGATTGCGTTTGCCATTACCTACATTGTGTATGACTATTTATCGGTCAGCTAACGCTGAAATTCTGCGAATTTCAGCGTTAGCGCTCGGTATTTTGCCACCTACATCTGGCCCTTAGTGGAATATCACATATGTAGTTGTTGAATTAAGAGGATTGGACTCTGCTGGTGACCTGGCTGTAGAGTGACCTGGTGCCCAGAGGCTTGCCCTGAAGAGCTAGGGCTGCAGGACTTACAAGTAAGTAGTATTTTATTGTTCCAGTTATTTGAAACCATAGACAATATGTAAAACCTTAAAACCTCTGCAATAAATAGTAAATATCGACCACCCTTCCAATATTTAAAAAGATTTAAGGAAAAAGTTAAAACAAAAAAGAAAAAAAGCTTATATTTTCTCACAGATTAAGTCGTCCATATTTTACCTTCCCATCTTTTAATTGTTACAGTTAAAAAGTTTGTCACCTGTCCCACTAGTTTGGGTGTAAAGCCGTGAAAACAGAAAGGATTAGCCTCACATGTAGTACTTATCCTGTCTGTATTAAAGGAGTTTTTCAGCAGCTTCTTTCTGATGTCTGTTAATTCCGGTCATAAACAGAATATATGCTACAGCATTTCCGTCTCTGTGTTACAAAGGCAGCACATGCTATTAACATAAAGGTTGTTTGCATCGTCCATCAAACTTGAGAAACCGCAGGTAAAAGAGTCTACAGCATTAAAAAAGAGTTCAAGTTAAAATCTAGGTATGGTTGCCTTTGACATGAGTAAGTCTTCATGGTATACATAGTGCTTTTGTGTTGAGATGCCCTCTTGACATCAAGGAGGCAACTGGCTTCTTTAATTTCTTGTTTTAACAGAAGCTTCCAAGCACCTTTGGTCAATTTAAATAATTTGTTTAGGATTGGCAGATTACTGACCAGTATGAGGTTTCTCATAGGCTGAAGACAAAGTCTGAAGGTAATACGTTTGACCCGCTTAGTGTATGTAACCTCCACTCCATTGTGGTTAGCTTGGAATTTCACCTATGTCCCACTCATTAAAGAACAGCGGGGCCTATTACCAACAGCGTGCGATAATTACCGCAAACCGCGCTTAGCGCGATTTTTTTTATCGCCGACTATCGCTGGTTTTAATCGTGGAGATAACGCGTTATTATCAACGCTTATCTCCAATGCGATATTAAAACCAGCGATAGCGGCAAAATCCTCCAGTAACACGGGTACAACAGGGATAAAAATGTTATCGCTGACGTAAAGCTTGCTAATAGGCAGGTGAGGATTCAGCCTATGAATCCACCTCCCATTGGATATCATTGTTAAGTCAGGATTTTAGTAGGTGTTAAATATCCTGCGCTAAACTCGGTTAGCGCGACTTTTCATATCACTCACCGGGGCCGGGGACTCATTGCTAATAGGCGTTAGGCCTGTTAGCGGCTGTTTTCGTGGTGTTTATGTTGGGAACGCCTACTTTGCATGTCATTAGCGATAAATATCGCTGACATGCAAAGGGGCACCCAAAACGGTCGCTATCACTGAAAAGCTGTCGCTAACACCTGTTAGCAACAGCTTGCTGATAGGGCGTTAAAAATATCGCCGCTTTAGCGGCAAAAAGTGCCGCTAAAGCGGCGATAAGGCCCTTGGTAATATGCCCCAGCGACTTTTAATTGGCTCTTTCCTTATTCTTAGTCCTTTTGTCCTAGAACTTTAAAACTTCATATATCAAATTCAGCTCAACCTATTTTGATAATTTTAGTGTTTTTTAGCACTATTTTTCTCCATTTTAAATGGGGTTGGGAATTTGAATGTGTTATTTTCTTTACTTTAATATTGTTGGTACATATTGAAAGCACTTCCTGGGACTGCTTGCTGCTTGTACCATACCAACCAGGGGTTTAGAAGAGAATCTCTCTGAACTTTGTTTTGATCTAATCAGAGATGATGTATTGAGTTCAGAGTGGTACCCCCAAACCAAATCAATAACCCTAGTTATTTCAATCACTTTAATGATACTCAAGCCATAAAGACTGCACAACTCAGACAATGTATGACAAATCCTGGTGAAGATAAACATCTTGAAAAAATAGTCAACATTTTACTGACAACTTCAAACTCTATAGTTTATAGTGTAGAAAAAGCAATACACTAACCATGTAGACACCAAACATGAAAACTTACTTTTACCCTTGGACTGCATTCTCAATGTAAATCAGTCTTAAAAAGAGGACTACCTGGAATTTATTAAACAACAGCGTGGGAAAGGTAATCAGTTAAACTCCAAATCCATGCATAAACCAGATACGTAATTGCTATTTACATTTAGAACTGCAGAGCCCATTCAACGAAAATCAGCAGACAATGTGATGAGTCAGTGTGATGAAAAGTGTCACTTTGACTGTGGTATCAATTGGATACAAAGGTCAATAATACTTATCATCATAGGAGACTTGATAAGCTGCTGGCGCTATAAGATTTAAAAAAGCCTTGTCCATAATCAACCTAATTTTGATTTAGTCACTAGCAATGTTGTAAAGTCTAATGCTGGAGAGCCTACATTTTCCTAGTTAGATATTCATCTCACTGTTAGTTATATATTCCAAACTCTATCACAACAATGTTTTTAAAATAAAAACAAATTTAAAACACAGCGCACATTCCTAAACAGGGTATTCCAGGAGCAGCTCAATCTCAGCTCATACAATCCAATCTTGCTTATAGAGAGATCTTGTAATGTGATAATTGTGCATCTGTTTCTATTATACATTCAGCAGTAAAATGGATGCCATAATCTCCAACTTCATCAAATTGTCCATGTCTGTTTTCACCTGAGCATACAAACAAGTAACTTGCTAACATAATTAAATGAGAAGCCATGCATTAGCAGAAAAATCTGAATTTCAGTCGGCCTTTACGGAGTGCAATAGAACATTGACAAAGATTGAACTGAATTCCTAAGAATCACAAAAAAGTAAAAGTGGCCAAGTGACTACATTTTTTTTTTCTCCAGAGTTTTATATAGCGCCAACTTGACCTGAATGTATCGGATATCAGAGCACTTTACATGAGCACCAGTTTCGTAACAAACAGAAACATTCATTTTTTTGTTAGGCATGGGCAGATTAAGTGATTTGCCCAGAATCACAGGATGTTGAGCGTCGTTGTCGAGACTCAAACCCGGTTCCCCATATTTGAGGTCAACCGCCCTAGCCGTTAGGCCACATCCTCTCCTACATTCTGTACGACAGTTCATTAAACAGTATAAAAGATCAACAAATTGCATTATGATTGAAAAATAATAGAAAAAAAGATCAACATAACAAAACATGACATCAGGAAGAATTTATCATCAAATTCCAATTCTGTTGTTTCAAGAAGTAATGATACCAATATATATATATACATATATATATATATATATATCAAAATAATAAATTGACAACACAAAGTGGCATCATCAAGAGTTAAATCATCAAAATGGAAAGGTAATCTCTAATGGTTTAGTTTTTCATGAAGAATGCCCTGGAACCTTATGTTCAGAGAACTGAAACCTCAATGTGATTCCGAATTGGGTACAGCTAATGAGTATTTACCTTCTCATATTTTAGCTTGTAGTATCCCCCACATAGATTTTAAGAAACTGTCAAATGAGTATGTACATCACAAACCTCTTATTACATTTGATGAAGTCACCAATCTTGTAAATCTTCCTGGTATTTATTTGAATGATGTACAGATATCTATTGTGTACTCACACATATTACAATGATCACAATTGTAGGATCCTGTTACTAGTATAAGTAAATAAATTAGGCTGACAATGTCTTTTACCATCAACTACCTTAGGCTCTGTATACACTTAGGGGCTGATTACGATATGGCCTGGAAAGGCTCCGACCCTCGGTCGGATCCTTTCCGGGCCGCATCTCGGTTTATTTTCCGACCACCGCATTACAATGCTCGGGGTCGGAAATTAAACCGGACGGTCATTACGGCTGACTCCCATCGGCCAGTCGGAGGCTGGCCCGTAATCCCAAAGGGTTGCCTTTCCGCCCTTGGGATTACGATACTCGGTCTCTGGCTGGCTTTTCATGTCAGTCTTTCCGACATGGAAAGCCTGTTGGAGAGCAAGTATGGGTCCCCCTAGCAGGGCCCACTTGCCTCTGCGGCCTCTGGTTGGGGGCCGAGGGGGCACCTATGGTGCCCCCCTGTTCATCCCTGCAACATGTGGCAGGCCCCATGAGGTGCCTGCCACACGGTGCAGGGATGAACACAGACTCCCATTCCTCTATGGGAGCTTGTGTTGCAGCTGGTTTACAGCCGTAACACGATTAACATGATTAAGCAGTCGGGACCACCGACTTGAGGCCGGTCTGTCCCGTTTCAACGATGGTGTCAAGCAGGTCAAAGTTCGCCCGACATCGCAATCACCCCCAAATCAAATCAAATCAGGGATATTTATTGAGCGCACATATCACCCAAAGGTCTCATGGCGCTGATGGACAGCTCTGACGTTCCGGCTAGAGAGAAGATCTTACTAGTTTTAATGGTCGAACAGCCATGTTTTTAGCTCCCTATGGAAACAGTTGTGATCAGTTGCAGTGCGTAGGTGGGGGGGTAATTTGTTCCAGAGGGTGGGCGCCAGGAAGGAAAATGATTTCCCGACATTTTTAGCAGTGCGGACTCTAAGAGGGGTAAGGAGAAATTTGTTACTGGACCTTAATAGTCTGCGAGGCTGGTACCAGCTGAGTCTCTTTGCCAAGTAGCTGGGTCACCTACCGTACATAATCTTATGTGCTAGGCAGAGAGTTTTGAATCTGGTTCTCTTCCTTACAGGAAGCCAGTGAAGGAGTTTTAAGCTGGGTGCTGAGGGTGATCTAGACGGCAGATTCTGCAGAAGCCTGGCCGCGGTGTTTTGCAGAACCTGTAATCTAGACAGCAGATCTTCATTTATTGGTGTCAACAAGGCATTACCATAGTCCATCCGGCTGATGATCAATACCTGTACCAAAGGTTTCCTTGCCTCTATCGGAATCCATTTAAAGATTTTGCGCAAACTGCTCATAATGCCAAAGCAGGTGCCTATCGTTTGGTTTACCTGGTTCTTCATTGATAGTTGCTCATCAATTAGGATACCAAGATTACGCACTGCCGGCCTAGGAATTGGACAGGGGCCTAGTTTGGGGGGCCACCAGTCTTTTGACCAGTGCTCATGTGCCTTCCCAAAAAGTATCACCTCGGTCTTGTTACCGTTTAGTTGCAGATGATTAGTACTCATCCATCTGTCAACGTGCAGCATGCAATTAATAATCTACCCCCATAATCTTTCAGTCCTGTTTCCTCCTTAAGAAATTACTGATGCCTATACAATATATGTAGGGATCTCAGATGTTTCTTTGCAACCAATTACCCAGCAAATATTTTCTCCACAGTTTTTACTCTTCATACCTTTACTCTGTGATTGCATTTAAATGAGTATTATATGTATTTACATCACAAATCTTTAGTCTGCACTTTTTTTTAACTCTGCCTTTTTAATCATGAAAAAATATGTATAAATAGCTAATTCTGCCTAGATTAAATTATTTATTTAATTTATATCAATATTGAGCATTTCAAATCATTTTTGAAAAGTACCTACTCCAAGAGGGTGGCCATTAAAGTTGTGAAATGTTATGTTAATCTTCAAATTTAAGTTCACTAAAATTAAAATTAAATATGGGTTCAGTCATAAAGCACTTTAAAAAGAAACACAGATTTTTACAGTATTTTTTTAATGAAATTAAGGTGAACAGTTAAAAACACGTTAAAATACAATCCATTATTTTGTGAATGCCTTTGTGTCTCCATCTAAGGTGATCAGATATACTAGTCAAAGTACGGAGTACAGTGCTGTCTGTCTGTCCAACTAAAAATATGAGTGTGTTCAAGTGTGTTCAAGGTAAAGCATTTGATAAACAAAAACATTGTATAAAATTAACTGTACAGAAATTATACAGAAAATGTTTTTCCTTTTCAGCACTTTATTAAATGATGCATTTTGTTTACGATAAAATTAGTAAGTGGCCACCTAGAAAAGTAGAAAAAATGACAGTTGTACCTCATAGAATTTTTTTTATAAGTAAATAATGTTGTTTATATGTATTAAGTAATAGTTTTTAATAGCAGAAGTATAGCAAGTACATTGAAAATCGAAGATCAGAGATGCATGGAAAATGCATGACTGTGCAATATTGCAAATATAGTACAGTAGAGCGGCAATGACACAAGTAAGGTTACAATCAATTTGGTCTTCTTAGGGCTTCATACAATGTCGATCACGGTGACAATCTGGGGCAAGGATGAATGATATAGAGTAGGAGTAAGAAAGAGCAGAAAAAGAAAAGGGGGTGATACTCTAATTTCTCTCATTCCCCGGGTCCTGTCTTGTTGCGTTATACACCTCTTCCTCCTCTCCCACCTCTAGCCTGTAATATTTTAACCAAGGGGTCCAGATTTTACAGAACATTTGTGGGCATCCTCTCGCCTGGTATGTCACCTTTTCTGCCACCATATAGAGATCCATGTGGGCCTTTCATTCTGTAAGTGTGGGCAGATCCGGGACTCACCAGTGGCGGACTATGTTTCTTTTGGCCACTATTAGCTCTAGGTTGCATAGTAAGAAATTGTTACGTGGTAGGTCTATCTCGGTAGGAATGCCCAGCAGGGTATATTTGGGCTCTGGCTAAAGTTGTGCTCCCTACACTCTTTTCAGCTTCCCCAGTACCTGGTTCAGTATATTTTGATTTGGCTACAATCCCAAAGCATATGTATGTATGTACCCTGCTCTGTCCTACATCGTAGGCAGTAAGGTGTCTCTGCTCTGCCTATAGTATGAAGGCGTGCTCTATCAAAATACACTCTGTGAAGAATCTTAAATTGTATGAGGCATAGCTGCTGTTTAATGGCCACTTCCATCGAGTGCATTAAGGGCGCCTACCAGTCAATGTCCTCCAACGGTCCGGTGGTGATTTCCCATTTGGCCCTAAGGGGTCCCAACTTATCTGGAATGTTATTCATTAGCGTTTTGTAGGTCCATGAACTAGCTCTGTTGGAGAGTTCTTCCTGCAGTAAACTGCCTTCTAGGGGCGCAAATTCTGGGATGGCTGTAGCATCTATCCCCTCTGCCCTCCATGCGTGTTGCAGCCTAGGATATGAATGTCTTTGGGTGTCACATAGTTGGTATGTATTTTTTAGCGTGTCAAAAGGGGCCAGGGTGTCTCCTTCCAGGATATCACCCAGTTTAGAGATCCCAATTTTGTCCCACTGTTTAAGCCCCTGGAGTTTACCAATTTCTGGCATTCTCGATCCCTTTCAGAGAAGGGTCTCCCTCATGAGTCGTCTATCCAACTTAATTTGCCTTTCTGCCCCTCTCCATGCCTCTATCGTCCTCTGAGTGGCCGGTAGAAGTCGGTGGGTTCCCTTACTCCCGTGTAGGTAATAAAGGTGTGTGTGGCGTCTAAACTGAAGTCGTTCTAGGGCGTATGTGGGGTGATCCCCCTCTGCGTGTCCCCATTCGTTAATCACTACGAGGTGAGCCGTCCTATAGTAGGCTCTTATGTCTGGAAATGCAAGTCCCCCGTTGTATTGGTTTCGCTGGAGTGTCTGTAGTGCTACTCTCTGGTGTGCCCCGCCCCATAGAAGTGTGCGTAAGTCAGTGTTTATCATTGTGAATATAGCCTGGGGTAGTCTGCAATATGTATTTTGTAGCGTGCAGAGGAGTTTCGGGAGTGTGATCATTTCGTATATTGTCGCTCTGCCCATTATTGTTAGTGGGAGCCGCCTCCACCTTTCAACGTCCCAATGGAATTCTGTGAGTACCCTTCGAATATTTTGGTTGAGGTTTGCTATATCATTGGTGGTGATGTACAGACCCAAATAGAGGAACCCCTCCCTAGCCACCTGAAAGCACCCCGGGAGCCCTCCCGTGTCCATGGGCCCCCCCTCCCGAGTAAAGATTGGATTTATCCTAGTTGATGCTGTTTCCTGCGTGTTGGCCTTATTCTTCAAAAATGCTCAAAACCATCAGGAGTGCCCTATCAGGGTTAGTGACGTACAATACGAAGTCGTCGGCATAAGGTGGTATGCGCTCATCTTTATGGGCCTCCTCACTATCTTTAAAACCACTTATTCCTGGATGCGTTCTAATTACACAGGCCAGTGGTTCCAATACTAGCGCAAACAGCAGTGGGGACAGGGGGCAGCCCTGTCTAGTACCTCTCTGGACCAGGAAGGCCGCCGAGGTCACCCCATTGACTCGGACCCTGGCCACTGGATTGGTGTATAACAGTTCAACCCAAGCTATAAAGACTGGGCCAAATCCAAACCTTGACAGGGTTTGTCGCAGGAATGGCCAATGGACTGCATTGAAGGCCTTCTCGGCATCCAGAGAAAGGAACACATGTGCAGTGGATCTAATCTTCACTGAATCTAACCAGTTGGCTAGTCAGAAAAGATTAAGTCTTGTGGCATGCTTTGGCATAAAGCCGGACTGGTCCCAATGTATGAGGGATGTTATTACCGACAGAAGGCGTGTCACCAGGATAGTGGCCAAGATCTTTTTTTCCTGTTAAGCAACGATATGGGTCGAAAGGACCCACATTTCGTTGGGGGTTTCCCTGATATATGTATGACCACCACTGTGGCATTTTGAAGATCAGGTGGGAGTGTCCCCTCTTCCTGGGAAGCCTGAAACATATTCAAGAGGTGTGGAGCCAGCAGGCTGGCGTTACATTTGAAAAATTCTGTAGGAAGACGGTTCGGGCCCAGGGGCCTTTCCCGACTTCTGTCTGCCAATTGCATCCATCACTTCCTCCAGGGTCAATTCCTTCTCTAAAATGTCTCTGTCCTCTTGAGAAAGGGTGGGGATCTCTACGGTTTGTAGATAAGAGTCAATTTGGGCGCTCTCTGCCCACTGCCTGGCCCTGTATAGCTCTGTGTAATAGTGGGCAAATGCGCTCGCTATGCTTGTGGATGTAATGTGGGTCTCATCTTGCTCGAGTATGGAGGCTACCCTTCGTGTCTCCCTTTCTCTCCTGCTCAACCAGGTTAGCAGTTTTCCTGCTCTGTCCACTGCCTCGTATAGACAGTGTTGTGTGGCTAGAAGTTGCAATTTCACTTCTTGATTTACCAGTGTTCTATACTCCCCCTGTGTTATCTCTATCTGACGTAACATGTTTGGTCGACATTAGAGACTATTTGCTCTTCTAGTTCTAAAAGCCTGCATTCCAGGGTCGCAATTTCCCAGGTCTCTTCCCTTTTCTTGTGAGCTATTATATTCTGCACCCTATCTCATAGAACCGTTTTATATGCCTCTCATAAAGTGATTGCGGAGGACACAGAGCCCTCATTTTCTTGAAAGTAGAGCTCCGAATCAGTTCGGAGCTCATTGGCGATCTCCTTGTCCTGTAAAGCCCAAGCCTCCAGCCTCCACTCCTGTCTGCTCCCTGTTGCTCTCCCACCCACTGTTAACCATAGGGGTGAGTGGTCAGAAATGACCTTTGCCAGATATTCCACCTTTACTACTGTCTCCACTTCTTCCGCCGGGGCAAAGAAATAGTCTACCCTGGAAAAGACCTTAGGAGCTCCCAGTGTATGAATATGTGCTGTCTACTGGGTGGTGTCGATGTCAGAGATCAATCAGAACAAGTGTGTTCTGGAATTGTTCTAAAGGGGTGGGGGGATGTGTTCCGGGACCTACGTGTGTGCGGTCCAGGTGTGGATTTGTGACATCATTGAAGTCACCGCCAATGATATGTGTGGAGGGACCCAAATCTATGAGTATTCTTTCAATTTTGTTTAAAGTCTGCTGTTGTATTTTTGGGGGAGCAAAAGCACTGATCAATGTAAGCTCTCTACGGCCCACATCGCCTGCACGCTACAAACGAGCCATTTATGTACGCCCATGTTCTAGAGGTGTGAAAGGGTGGTGATTTCCTAATCAGTATGGCGACTCCCCTAGACCCCGAGGAGAAGCCTGCATGTGCGAGTGTGGTATACGTACCCCTCCCCAGAAAGGAACAGTATGAGCTCATTAAGTGCGTCTCTTGTAGGACAACGATGTCCGGTTTGAGCCTTTTAATGTATTTGCTGACCAACCCTTTTAATTTTGTTGCCTAATCTGTGGACATTCCATGTCAATACTGAGTAGTTTCCCTCACCCTTTACATGTGTTTGCATTTTTCACAAGCATTCTGATGTGTTTTGCCTCGATTTTGGTCACTCCCATCTTTGTCCCTGATCTCGGTATTTCTATGGATATTTTTGGAACACAATAAAACAAACCCCAAATTTAATCCTTGGCATTTCTGTAGTCTCAGATTAACACCCCCCTCCCCACACTCTCACTGTACCCACGCCACTCCTCACCTAGTCACTTGACAACTGTGGCACATGTGAAGCTTGAGAGGTCTGTCACCCCCCCTCCCACAATCCCCGTTCAATAACTAGCGATTATAAGTTTGTTCTAAATCCTAACACCCCGTGGGCTTAAAATGCAGTGTCTATTAGTACTAAACAAATGTCTTACTGTCTCTCGGTTGCTGTCCAGCCGCATCTCAGCCTTCTTTGCCACTTTTAGATAACTGCTGCTGCTGGATATCAATGGTAGCGGATTCCGGGCCTGGTTCTTCCAGCTGATGGATATTTTTCAGGATTGGGTGATCGCTATCTGCGTCCGTTGAGTATTTTTTATTGAATGGATCAGGGGTGGTGGGATTTCGGGACTTGCTGTGTTGTCGGCTATCTTTGCCCTGTGCGGTTACTTTGTCTGAGTCTGATATCTGTGTCTTCTTGAGTGTGAGTCGTTTAGCACGGAATGGTGTTCCAGTATACACCCTGCATGACTCTGCACAGTCTTTTCCCCTTCTGTTTTCCAGAGCCTGAGCTCCCCGGTAGGCCCACGCGGAAAGTTTCCATCTTTTCCAGTCGGCGTCTTATGGGGGCTGCTCCTCAAGCCAGGCCCATGCCTCTTCTGGTGTTTGAAAAAAATGTGATGTGCACTGGAATATGACTTTGAGTTTTGCTGGGAATAGTAGCATGTATTGAATCTTAAGAGTTCTTAATTTAGCCTTGACTGAGTCGAAGGTCCGCCGTTGTTTTTGTACTTCACAGGAATAGTCTGAAAACACCATTATTCTGGTGCTGGAGTGTTTGATTTCACCCTTTTGCCTTATTTCCCAAAGCATGAGGTCGGGTTCCTAGAAGTTAAGGAAGTGTGCAATCCAGGGACTCGGAGGGGCTCCCGGAGGCAGCTGGAAGCTCGGCATCCTGTGTACTCTTTCAATTATGAAGCAAGTTGAAATCTATGTGTTCGGGAGGGAGTCCCTGAGCCATGTCATCAGGAAGACTCCAGGGTCCTTCCCTTCCGCAGCCTCTGGGAAACCAATGAAGCGTAAGTTATTCTTGTGGCCCTGTTTTCCGCATCATCCACCTTCCAAGCCACCTCCTTCAGTGAGGCAGCCAGTCCTGTGACCTCTTTCCCCATGTTATGGGATATATCTTTCACTTCAGAGATACAGGTTTCTGCTTGAGTCAATCTTTCTGAGTGTTGTGTTGTATTTCCGACTTTTATGGTTTTCCTTCACAAAACTGAACAAAGTTCTTTTGATTGATTGTTTGACTTTACGCAGGTCTTGGCGCAATAGGGTTACCTCCGTATGCACCTCTGCCATCTTCCCCTCTAGAGCCTCTCTAGAAGCATGTATAGCCTGTAGTATGGCAGCGTTGTCCGTCATGGAGGTGTCCTCACCCTCTGCTCCCTGCTGTTGGTGCACCATTTTGGCATATCTGTCCATTTTCCCCTGTTTTGTGGGTTTAGGGTGTTAAGCTCTGCGGGTGGCTGCCGTAGGGTCTGCGTTTCCATCTCCTATCAAGGGACCTCCTCTAGGTAGCTCAGGAGTATGACAATGTTGGACTGCCGTTTAGCCTCCTTTCCAGCATGCCTAGCCACTAAGTCGCTCAGGTGCTTCTCTTTACAGGGCCTCACTCAGTGTGCATCTTTTCCCTCGGGCCCACCGTCTGCGACAGCCTTCTCCAAGTGGGTAGTCGTGGCTTGAGTCTTACCAGTACCCCAGTGAGAACAGATCTTCTTTGCGTGATCCTGGATTTCTTCATGCCCCATGATCTTGTCTGCCACGAACCGATGTGGGTCCAGCGCCCGCAGCCACCAGCTCTCCCATGTGTTGGGCCTTTTTTGCTGAGTATGGTCCCCCTCTCTTACAGGTACTATGAAACTGGTTAGCTGGGGGCCTACAGGCACTTCGTGGCGGGGCCCCGCCTCAGCACTCCAGCCGGGGGCCTCAACCTCAGGACCAAGATCTCCCCCCACATCATTGGGGCTTCTGCCTTCTCAGCCCGTTATAGGGGGGGCACCGCCCGCGGTGTCTTACTGCCTCTCCTGCCCATCGCCAGCACACTGCCCTCTTCGGGTGGCTGCCACTTCTCTGATGCGTATTTCTGGGGCCTGTGCTATGTAGTCCACAGCAGTATCAGGTGCCACCCCTCCCAGGACGTGGGCCCACAGCCGTGGGCCACCGTAGGGGGGAAGAAAAATGGAGACTCCCTTGCAGCTGCCGGGTGCCCCGCAACACCTTCCCGCCTCCGTCAGTGGCCGCCCCATGGCTCCCCTTGCCATCACTCACCAGTGTTCTTGGCAGGAAGGCCCCTTGGCGTCTATGGGGCCACGGGCTCCAACGCGGGTATTTGGAAGCTGGCTAAGTCCAGCCAGGCCTCCATGTTTGGCACCTTGGTTTGCCGCTCTCCTTTCTTGTCTGGTGTAGGGCTCGTGGGCAGCGGCCGCCCCCGGGGCTCCCGCTGCCGCCACCCACTGGCGTTCTGTGTAGGTAGGCCCCCTGGCGTCTATGAGGCTACGGGCTCTATCACAGGCAGTAGATGGCTCAGGCCGACCGGTCCTCTGTGGTTGGTGCCTCTGTTCGCCACTCTCCTTGCTGTACAGATGGAAGCTTCATGGGGGAAGTCGGGCTTCTGTGACAGGGCATCGCTTGCCTCCTTGGTGTCAGATGCGGCCCCGCTGCCCCGGACCTACCGCTGCTGCCGGAGGCCTCACAGCGCCCGGCTGCCTTACTCTGCTGCCGCCGCAGTACCTTTTCCATCGGCGCTCACCCGCCCGCCTCTCCATCCGGCCTCACAGTGCTGGTTCTCTCATGGCTCCACGGACAATCAAACGTGGGCACTCAGGAGTTGGCCATGTCTGATCAGGCCTCTACGGTCAGCATCGCTGTTCGCCGTTCTCCCAGTCACAGGGTGCAGGCCTCGCAGGAAGGTGTCAGGCCTCCCTCACCAGATGTTGCTCGCCTCTCTGGCGTTGGATGGGGCCCCACCACGCCAGACCTCCCGTCAAAGCCGGGGGGCCTCGCAGCACGTACCGCCTCACTCCACTACATCTGGTGCACCTTTTTGATTGGCACTGGCTGGTCTTCTCTTCCGGCTGACCTCTCTGCGCCGGCTCACTCGTGGCTCCGGAGACGATGACTCTGGGGGGAGGGCCCAGGGGTCTGGGCCACAGCCACTGCCTTCTCAGTCTCCCACACGGGCGCAGGCTGTGAGAAATTAAGAAGGGGGAGTCCAGCCCCCGCCGTCCACACTCGTTCACCGCTCCTCGAGCCCCTTTTTCCTTCCGCTTTTCTTCTGGGGCCGTATTTCGCCCGGGATCAGCTCTCCGGGCCTCTATTGCAGCCTTTGTGGGTCTGGGGGGACAGGGCGTCCCCTCTGCTCTTTGGATGGCTGTTGAAGGTCAGGATTAGGTACAGGATGTCGGAGCTGCCGATCGACGCAGCTACCCAGCCATGTTGCTGGCCACGCCCCCATTAAGTATTTTTTTTTTAACTATGAATGATTTAAAATTGCTGACAAATGGGGTCTGATTCACAAAGTCAAACTTACACTCTAGAGTAAGTTTTTGATTTTCTTTCCTATCCTCAAACACTTTTTACGAGTAGTATCTTTACGACTGCAGAGTCTCTGCACTCGTGGCGGAAACTCCACACAAAAAAACATAGGCCTTCTCTGCTGAATTATTCAGCTGCTAGTTAAGAAATTATGTTCAAGATATTTCATGAAACTTTATAGAGAATAAGAAAACAGAAATACAGGTACAAACTATCTGGTGTGAGTATAAATTATGTGATGAAGAACACCGCTAAAGCCATGTCATACATATAGCAGTTTTTTACTGGTTAAAATGTGGCTGAACATGATATTCTATAATAAAATACGTTGAAGGCTTGACAAAAAGTACGTACTGAAGTGGGAAGGTGTCTATGGTACTATTAGTATGTGGAACACAAAAAAAGCCATTGATATATCAAGGACGCACCTATGATGACAGTCATTTATTTGATTTATTACTCACTACCGCCATCAAAATCATCCTGTGCAAATGGAAGTCTGAGTTTCACACCTAGTTGGCATGGACTATTTATACCTGCAGCACCCACACTACTTGAGAGAGCTGAGGTCCACTTAAACATCCCCAGATGGCCTTTTAAGCTGCTTGAGAGGTAAGAGGGCAGAAACAGTCAAATTAAAATTCAGTACATTAGAACCAATTTAGTCACACAATAATCCACTCGACAACTAAATCTGAGATTAAAATGGTTTCATTATAAATTCAAAAATAGATTGATATAAATCAACCTCAGCATCACAGTATAGAAATACAGAACAAACAGAATGAATCCAAATCTCCTGAAGGGATTTACCCTGGATAACAAGAAGAATACGAATAATTCAGTTATCATGATACAAGCAATCAGGAAAAGGAATTAAACGTTTATTTTGCATCGAATGATTCTCATAGGTAAGCATGAGCACATTATCTCTCCCTGCACTGCCTGAAAAGGGAAAACCCTAAACTAAGAACATAGAGTAATAATGAATAATAGCAAGGTGTCCGCTGTCAGAGTCTTCAGCAGAAGAAACTCCAACTAAGGGGCCGATTCGGGCCGGAAAACATACCGACCGACTCGGTACAGGAATTTAGTCCGACCGACTCGGACCGGCGCCGCACGACCCGGGTAGTACGATGAAATGCATGTGAAATCTGACAGACTTGGACGGAATACAAAACGACCGACCGAGCCGGACGGAAACAAGCCATCCGGCCGGGAAATCACGCGAAACGAACCGACCGACACGCACTCGGATTGAACCCGAACGAAACGTACCCGCGAACTCCGACCCGCGTAGTACGATGCTGTGCGTGCAAAACACGACCGACTCGCCCGGAGCACAAGCCGTACGACCGACACGCATACAAAACCCAGCCGAAGCAACCCAATACTACGCGACCGACTCGTACGCCGCATATGAAACCTAGCTGACACACAGCGGGAACGAGTCGGACAAGATCGCACCAGACAACTGCAGCGTCCTACTCGGACACAAGAACAACTCCTACATGCACCAAAAACACCAAGGAAAAATTAGAAAAAAAGGGCCAAACAAGCAACCACTAAGCCAATAAATACAGGGAGGGAAAAAAAATGGAACAAGGACACACCTCCAACTCCACCTACATAAAGGCCACAAATCCCTACCATGATCCTTTGCAAATTCCACTGACCTGCCAGCACAGAACACCATCACACAGCAACCACAGACACACTCACAGCTCATACATCACACAAGCCACACACCATTACCACACCTACAAATAGCACCCTCACACACACCCAGCTAAACCTACACTCACACCCCCCACTTGCACACACACACACATCAATCACCACCACCACCCATCACCATGCCCCCAAAGAAGAACCATAAGTTCCTAGATTGTGAATTGGAAGTCCTGGTAGACGAGATCCTCAGGGTAGAGCCACAATTGTTTGGTACATTGGTACAACAGACCCCCATGTCGCAGAAAACCAAGATGTGGGCGAGGATTGTCGACAGGGTGAACGCACAATCATCATGTTTGCGCACAAAGGAAGACATCCAGAACAGGTGGTATGATGTGCGCAGGAGGGTCCGGGACCTACTCAAAAAGGACTACCTCCTCAGCCAGCACACCGGCAGTGGCCCTCCTGCAAAACCAGTATACCTCAGGCCCTGGGAGGAGAAGGTGCGGGCCATCCTACCACCAGTGAGCGTATACGGACTAACAGACATCCCAGAGCCTGGTGAGTACACAACTAATATACACAATATGGTGTGACAACACACACACATCACAGTCAAGGGGATAGGCAAACCATGCACACTTAGCAAATACACAGCAACCAAAAGATATTCATCCCAAGATGTGAATGCTAGTCAGACAAACACAATACCTGCCATCTCATAGTGATATGTAACTGTGTCATGACATCTACAAACCTAACAACAAATACAGCAAGGCAGTGGCACAAATAGAACCAACAAACACTCCCAGATATTTACCCACCACTAGAACACCACCTCACAGGGAAGCTCACTGAAAGGAAGGAATTCTGTGTATGCTGGTCAAGTCAGTGTAGCCAATAGCATGATGGGAGTGGTAGTCACAGATATTGGTCACACCCACAATTGGCCCATCAACACCACTCTGAACCATGCTCACATCACAGGGAGTGGAAAACAACTGACAAGATGGCTGACACTGGCTACTGCTGTGGGGAGCACAAGGCCCTGCTGGGAACTGGGCACCAACAAACAACAGGACCACACTGTCAGCCATCTTGCCATTGCTGTCACACTCACACACAGTGAAGTCCACTCAAAAGGAAGGAAGTATGGGCATGCTGGGAAGGGGGTGGAGGCAATAGCAGGATGGGAGTTGTAGGCACAGATATTGGTCACACCCACAATTGGCCCATCAACACCACTCTGAACCATGCTCACATCACAGGGAGTGGAAAACAACTGACAAGATGGCTGACACTGGGTACTGCTGGGGGAGCACAAGGCCCTGCTGGGAACTGTGCAACAACCAACTGCAGGACACCACTGACTGACATCCTGAAAGACAACTTGCACTCCCTGCAATGGAAGCACGTTCCATGGTGGGATATCTGGCTGGGTGGGAAGGAGGACTCACAGCACTGACCATAGTTACAAGCACCTCCCCTCACACACCCCCTCAACACTAACTCCACATAACCCACCTGGGAGAATGCAATGCCTCACATCCTAACTGAAGATCCCACAAAGAACCACCACCCTGGGTTATGCTGTGTGAAGCACAGGGACACTCTTGGGACTTGTAGCCAAACAACTGCCAGGACAACACTCCCAGCCATCCTGTCAGCACAGGCACCCCACCCCACAGGGAAGCAGAGTCAAAAGGAAGGAAGGATGGGCATGCTGGGAAGGGGGTGGAGGCAATAGCATGATGGGAGTTGTAGGCACAGATATTGGTCACCCTCACAATTGGCCCATCAACACCACCCTGAACCATGCTCACATCACAGGGAGTGGAAAAGGACTCACAAGATGGCTGACACTGGGTACTGCTGGGGGAGCACAAGGCCCTGCTGGGAACTGGGCAACAACCAACAGCAGGACCACCACTGTCAGCCATCTTGAACGACATTGCTGTCACACTCACTGCACACTGGAAGTCCACGTTCCAAAGGAAGGAAGGATGTGGCATGGCTGGGAAGGAGGACGTCACGGCACTGACCATGATGGGAGTACGTCGCCTCACAGCACCCTCAACATCTCACACTCCACATGGCCCACCTAGTGAGCACTGCAATGCATGCACATCCTCAACTGGAGATCCCACAAAGCCACTTCAAAGATGTCTGACACTGGCTACAGCTGTGTGGAGCACAAGGACCCTGCTGGGAACTTGGCAGCCAAACAAACAGCCAGGACCACACTGTCAGCCATCTTGCCATTGCTATCAGGCACCTCACCCCACAGTGAAGTCCGACTCAAAAGGAAGGAAGGATGGGCATGCTGGGAAGGGGGTGGAGGCAATAGCATGATGGGAGTTGTAGGCACAGATATTGGTCACACCTCACAATTGGCCCATCAACACCACTCTGAACCATGCTCACATCACAGGGAGTGGAAAAGGACTCACAAGATGGCTGACACTGGGTACTGCTGGGGGAGCACAAGGCCCTGCTGGGAACTGTGCAACAACCAACAGCAGGACACCACTGACTGACATCCTGAAAGACAACTTGCACTCCCTGCAATGGAAGCACGTTCCATGGTGGGATATCTGGCTGGGTGGGAAGGAGGACACACAGCACTGACCATAGTTACAAGCACCTCCCCTCACACACACCCTCAACACTAACTCCACATAACCCACCTGGGAGAATGCAATGCCTCACATCCTAACTGAAGATCCCACAAAGAACCACCACCCTGGGTTATGCTGTGTGAAGCACAGGGACACTCTTGGGACTTGTAGCCAAACAACTGCCAGGACAACACTCCCAGCCATCCTGTCAGCACAGGCACCCCACCCCACAGGGAAGCAGAGTCAAAAGGAAGGAAGGATGGGCATGCTGGGAAGGGGGGTGGAGGCAATAGCATGATGGGAGTTGTAGGCACAGATATTGGTCACCCTCACAATTGGCCCATCAACACCACTCTGAACCATGCTCACATCACAGGGAGTGGAAAAGGACTCACAAGATGGCTGACACTGGGTACTGCTGGGGGAGCACAAGGCCCTGCTGTGAACTGTGCAACAACCAACAGCAGGACACCACTGACTGACATCCTGAAAGACAACTTGCACTCCCTGCAATGGAAGCACGCTTCATGGTGGGATAACTGGGCTGGGGGAGAAGGAGGCCTGGATGGCAACCAAATACCACCAATGCTGGTCATGCACACACCTCAACATTCACATTGACATGCCACAGGTTGGCAGGACAATGTGCTACACCAATATCACTCTCTGACTGTCACAATTTAGGAGAATGCAATGTCCTGGCCCACATCCAGAGGTACAGTCACAACTGTCAGGTGTTTGAACAATTGATGCCAGTAGAAACATAACATACAATCTGTGTCTCTCCCCAAAACAGGTGATGATGGGGACACAGCAGCAGACGAGGAGGAGTCCCTGTCCCAGGCTCCGGGGAACACTGAGCTCACTGGTGTGGATCAGCCTCTGCACTCCTCGGATGGCGAAGAACAAGCTGGACCCTCCGGTGTGAGTCATCATGCAGCACCAGTAGGACCAACATCTGCACCCCCTGCACCGACCCCTCCAACAACTGCCAACACACAGGCCACCCCTGCCAACACGGACACACCAAGGACCACAGATGACAACAGCGCAGGGACCCAGGTCCAAACTGGAGCTGGTGACAACGAGTCCAGGAACAACACCCAAGTGGGCCCACGGTCACCTGTGCGTGCCACCGCATGTCCTGCACGTGTCACCAGGGGTGGTGGGAGGGGTGGTAGACATAGGTCGCTCTTTGCAGAGGGGTCTGGACTGCATGATGACCCACAACTGGCACGCATCGCGGATGCGTACCAGACTAGCACCGGAGAGGTCAGCCAGGTAGTGGGGATCCTCAAGGACATACAACAGCAGCAGGCTGCCCATCATGCCCGCTTGGACTCCCACATGTCCCGTGTCGAGACACACATGTCCCGAGACACACATGTCACGTGTCGAGACACACATGTCTGGCATGGAGTCCAAGTGGGACACATTGGAACAACTGACAGCGGTGCATAGGGACATACTGACATGCCTCCGCCAGATCAGCACCAACATGGCCTCACCTCCCTGTGTGCCCACAACATCTGCTGCTGAAACAACTGCAAATGCCACAGGGAGGGAGGAGGACTCTGGCAGAGAGTCCCCTGCACCGCCGCAGCCTGCACCTGAGGGTCCCCCCCAAGAAGAGGGGCCGTCCGAGGAGGCCAAACTGAGAGGCCGATGGCCATCTACATCCCCCAGGAAGCCAACACCTGTTCTGGAACTTTTCCTCTGTGTGCAAACTGCACGCCCTGTCGAAGCCAACCCAACTCTCCCACATGACATGGGGAGCTCTAGTTGACCAAATTCATCAGATGACTGTGGACTTTACTCTGGACATTTCAGCTACCAAGACTTCCAATTCACATGGGAACTTTGGATTCCAATTTCTATGTACAGCACCCACCATCCTGTGCACCATCCTCACACCTGTATGTAAATAAACTCACCAATACACCATATCTGCCTCTGTTGTGATTCCAACGTGGTTTTTGTCATGTAGATGGTGATCTGCTAAATGACACTGTGCATGCTAACTGCTACAGCAAGTCCAACACCGTCATGTCAGTCATGGCGACGTGACACATATGAGGGAGACACACCACTAGGGCCACACAACACATACACACCAGGGCCATCAGACTCATCACCTATACTGATGTTGCAACGAAATACAGTGGAATGCACAGACACGCCACCTATTCACAGTCACTGTCAACTAGACTACAGGTGCAGTAAGCAAATGTCAGTCAGATGTGTGACTACAGACAACGCACATCCCAAAGTGAAGCACAGGTTTATTACACATTTGCAACATGTTGTTTCCACTACAAATGCAAGCTAATCCAACCTGGCTGTGGCCACAAAGTCAAAAAGTGCAGAAGATAGAAAGTCCAGGGGTGTGTGGCACATCACCTGTAGGGAAACGACTGCTTCCACCTTGGAAGTTGAATCATGGATTCGGGGGATCCAAGTTGATCAGACAACTCCGGCAGCACCCTGTGAAGGACAGACATGACACACAGTCAAAACCACTGAAGAACAGCACAGAACGGCAATACTCATGTCTAATACATGTCACGAGATAACTACACAAAACCAAGTTAGCATGTCAACACTGTTGGGCAGTACAGACCACCTGCAAGGACACATCGCTGCACGCATCCAGTCAAGTAGCACATGGCCACACTCAAACAGCACCAGAGCACCACACACACATATCATGCAAACTCAAATCATTTTACATTACAACCCTCTGGAGACTCACATTCAGCTGAAGAAGTTGGTGATGAGCTGTGTGCGGACATCACCATCATCATCATCATCATCTTCACTGGCATCGTGACCCAGGCCAGGATCTTCCACAGGTGGGGGACGTTGGTCATCGTCATCCAGGATGAGAGGCAACTCCTTCCGCACTGCCAGGTTGTGTAGCATGCAGCAGACGATGACAATCTTGCACACCTTTGCTGGGGCATATGGGAGGGCCCCTCCTGTCTTGTCCAGGCAGCGGAAGCGGCTCTTCAGGAGTCCAAAGGTCCGCTCAATCACCCTCCTCGTCCGACCATGTGCCTCATTGTAGCGCATCTGGGCTGGTGTCACAGGGTTCCTGAGGGGTGTCAGCAACCACGGCATGTTGGGGTATCCCGAGTCACCTACAGACAGACAATTGCACATTAGCCGATTTGAAAATGTGTGCGGAAAACAACATAACAGAACACACACAATGGTACAAAGTCAGTACACACCAACAAGCCAGGCACGCTGGTTCGGCATCTGTGACATCATCCTCGGGATGCGACTACTCCTCATCACGTAGGCATCGTGTGCTGAACCGGGGAAACGGGCACACACATGTGTGATGGTCATATCTGCAAGACATACCACCAGAGCATTGATCGAATGGTAATGTTTACGGTTCCGGTATGCCTGCTCATGTGCCTGTGGTGGTATCAAAGCCACATGTGTCCCATCAATGGAGCCAATTACATGTGGCATCCTCCCCAGGGCATAGAAGTCACTCTTGACGTCAGTGAGTCATTGACGTGTTGGGAAATAGATGTACTGGTTCAGGTATCTCAACATTGCCCCCAAAACATCGCGTAGCACACGGCTGAACATAGTCTGTGACATCCCACCAGTAGTTGCCACAGTGTGTTGAAAGGTACCGGTGGCAAAGAAGTGTAGGGCTGCCATCACCTTCACCTTGGGGGTCAGCGCTGTAGGATACGGCCGGCCAGGCTGCAAATGTGGGTCCAACCGCACTGCCAAATCCTCAATCAGCTGCCTGGTGAAGCGGTACCGTCGGATGCTGTCACGTTCCACCATCGTTGCCAGGTCTGGGAATGGTCGATGGACAGCAGGAGCCCTGCAGTGCATAGGTGAAGAAAGCAAGATTGTCAGTCACCCCACCTATGTGCCGTTCACCATACTCAATTTCACATGATACATCATTAACAAACACAAGTACTTGATGTGTGTGTCGTTCCGTTTGGACATATATGGCACCTACATGGACATCATCTAACATCTCTGTTCAACAAGTGTTGACAACAGGTTCCAGGGTGTGCTATGGGAAACCATTAGGCTGTGTCACAGTACCCATTTACTGCTCTCACGTTCCACACACATACCACAGTGACATGTCTGGACAGATGCTCCACAGGCATTACAGCTCATTGACAGGTAGATTCCCAGGGACCCTGTCTTGCCACATGGACACTGGCATGACATGGCGTATCATGTACACGTCAGAAAAACAAACATGACACCCACAGGTAGTGGCCCCTGTAGCCTCTGCAGGACAGACATGGACGTCTGTGACACACACACACACAACATCAAAGTTCATGCACAAACCACGTGGATGTGGAGACTGTCTCCCATTGTGCACATGGAGTCAGAGACATGTGATACACAACATGCACACAGACTGTGGAGGGACATCACTATTGTTGGAATGGGCCACCCTGTGACGTACATGCCTTCCCACATGTGAGCCTGGGGGTATGTGACATGTCATACACATACACAACCTGGAAATGTGACCATGACACATGCTCAGAAATGAAAAGTTGCACACCACAGTGGTCAGGTGCACAACACACAAAGGACCCTGTCCCCATGAACACGTGCACAGCCTGGGTGTGTCTGCCCCCAAGTGCCACCCCAAAACCACATGTTCACCCCCATACACAGATAAGGTTATGCTGCCACACATGCCTTAGATACAGTGTGGACTGGGTGTGGTGTTGTAGGTGTGCCCCTGAGTCCTTGGAAAGTAAATGTGGCTGGCATAGGTTCACCAGTGACCAGCATAGTGACATATGCGTGTGACCTGTCCAGGGACGCATTGTAGAGCAATGGGCCGATCGGTGTGCCCGCACGGCCCATTGCATTGTATGTGAGCGGGTACGCGTTGTATCCCGGATACGCGTTGAACAGCAATGGACCGATCGGTGTGCCCGGCCGGCCCATTGCATTGTATGTGAGCGGGTACGCGTTGTATCCCGGGTACGCTTTGAACAGCAATGGACCGATCGGTGTGCCCGGCCGGCCCATTGCATTGTATGTGAGCGGGTACGCGTTGTATCCCGGGTACGCATTGTACAGCAATGGACCGATCGGTGTGCCCTGTCGGCCCATTGCATTGTATGTGAGCGGGTACGCGTTGTATCCCGGGTACGCGTTGTACAGCAATGGACCGATCGGTGTGCCCAACCGGCCCATTGCATTGTATGTGAGCGGGTACGTGTTGTATCCCGGGTACGCATTGTACAGCAATGGACCGATCGGTGTGCCCGGCCGGCCCATTGCATTGTATGTGAGCGGGTATGCGTTGTATCCCGGGTACGTGTTGAACAGCAATGGACCGATCGGTGTGCCCGGCCGGCCCATTGCATTGTATGTGAGCGGGTACGCGTTGTATCCGGATACGCGTTGAACAGCAATGGACCGATCGGTGTGCCCACACGGCCCATTGCATTGTATGTGAGCGGGTACGCGTTGTATCCCGGGTACGCGTTGAACAGCAATGGACCGATCGGTGTGCCCGGCCGGCCCATTGCATTGTATGTGAGCGGGTACGCGTTGTATCCCGGATACGCGTTGAACAGCAATGGACCGATCAGTGTGCCCGGCCGGCCCATTGCATTGTATGTGAGCGGGTACGCGTTGTATCCCGGATACGCGTTGAAAAGCAATGGACCGATCGGTGTGCCCGCACGGCCCATTGCATTGTATGTGAGCGGGTACGCGTTGTATCCGGGGTACGCGTTGTACAGCAATGGACCGATCGGTGTGCCCGGCCGGCCCATTGCATTGTATGTGAGCGGGTACGCGTTGTATCCGGTGCGCGTTGAACAGCAATGGACCGATCGGTGTGCCCGGCCGGCCCATTGCATTGTATGTGAGCGGGTACGCGTTGTATCCCGGATACGCGTTGAACAGCAATGGACCGATCGGTGTGCCCGGCCGGCCCATTGCATTGAATGTGAGCGGGTACGCGTTGTATCCCGGATTCGCGTTGAACAGCAATGGACCGATCGGTGTGCCCGGCCGGCCCATTGCATTGTATGTGAGCGGGTACGCGTTGTATCCCGGATACGCGTTGAACAGCAATGGACCGATCGGTGTGCCCGGCCGGCCCATTGCATTGTATGTGAGCGGGTACGTGTTGTATCCCGGGTACGCGTTGTACAGCAATGGACCGATCGGTGTGCCCGGCCGGCCCATTGCATTGTATGTGAGCGGGTACGCGTTGTATCCCGGGTACGCATTGTACAGCAATGGACCGATCGGTGTGCCTGGCCGGCCCATTGCATTGTATGTGAGCGGGTACGCGTTGTATCCCGGGTACGCGTTGTACAGCAATGGACCGATCAGTGTGGCCGGCCAGCCCATTGCATTGTATGTGAGCGGGTACGCGTTGTATCCCGGATACGCGTTGAACAGCAATGGACCGATCGGTGTGCCCGGCCGGCCCATTGCATTGTATGTGAGCCGGTACGCGTTGAATCCCGGATACGCGTTGAACAGCAATGGACCGATCGGTGTGCCCGGCCGGCCCATTGCATTGTATGTGAGCGGGTACGCGTTGTATCCCGGGTACGCGTTGTACAGCAATGGACCGATCGGTGTGCCCGGCCGGCCCATTGCATTGTATGTGAGCGGGTACGCGTTGTATCCCGGGTACGCGTTGAACAGCAATGGACCGATCGGTGTGCCCGGCCGGCCCATTGCATTGTATGTGAGCGGGTACGCGTTATATCCCGGATATGCGTTGAACAGCAATGGACCGATCGGTGTGCCCACACGGCCCATTGCATTGTATGTGAGCGGGTACGCGTTGTATCCCGGGTACGCGTTGTACAGCAATGGACCGATCGGTGTGCACACATTGGCTGGGGCCTGGCATGGCAACGGACGCGTTTTCGAAGCTACAACGAGTCTGATGCAGTGAATTCAGTTGGCCAGCCACAACAATGTTGCAAAATCATGGGTGTCATGAAGTTGAAGATTTGAAGGATGCTGTGGACGTGTATTAGTGCTGCTATTCCATGGATTGGTCAGATTCAGAAGATGCAAACGACTGGGACCTATCACTTTGGACACATGGGACAGTATCTGCCTCTGCAGCACACATATAATGCTGGCTGTTCCCCTGAGAGCTCACTTGCCTGCACTACATGCTCCAGGACGACATCTGCCACCAACACTGCTGCTGTTTATGCATCCTCTGGCTCCTGCAATGGCACGTACTGTGGAGAGAGCCCCAGCCTTCAGCCTTGAGGAGAACCAGGCCCTGCTGGACAGCCTCCTTCCACAGTACAGCAAGCTGTATGGGAAACCAGGGGAGCAGGTGAGTGTGCTGTCCACTGCCTCACTAATTGTGCATGTTGTCTGACTAGCAGGACTTTCAGTGTGCACACCTCTGGCTAGCATGCCCACTGAGTAGTTGTCACACCCCAAAGTGTGTAGTTACATGCACTGAACTGGTACAGTGCAGTAACAGTGCATTCCAACTAGGTTTACTTCCCATGCAATGATACCATGTAGTGACTGCTGGCAAACTGTTCATAGCCATTGTTGCACTGCCTGTGTACATCATATGCCCCTGTGATTGAGACATGTATATCCAACTGTGTGATGCACGTATATGTTGCATGTGTAGTAATGGCCTTTTCACTTTGTCATCCTCACAGGTTGATGCCCACCAGAAGCAGGAAATCTGGCTGACCATCGCCCGGAAAGTAAGATCCGTGGGGGTCTACAGGCGCAGGATCCGCATCTGCCAGAAGAGGTGGCAGGACCTTCGTGGCTGGACCCGGAGGATCGCAAGGGTCCAGCTGAAGCTGTCGCCTCCTCGCAGGAGGGGCGGACACCGGACCCTGACCCCCACATGCTCCGGATCCTGGCGGTGGTCTTCCCTGACCTGGATGGGCAGCTGAAGGACAGACAGCAGCAAGGAGGGGGTGAGTCCATGACTGCACTGTGCACTTTGTCTGACATGCTATGTGCCCTCCTCTGGCCTGGTTAAACTTCCACAGTACATCAGTCATGTGGTCCAGGACCCATGTCCCTCATTTGTGACATGCCCACTTCTCCTCTGATACGCATATGTGTGGCATTATAGTCAGGAAATTGTGTCATTTGGGGACTGTTTCATTGCATTTAGCTTTGCTCAAGCTGGGGGACAGCATTTGTTCCCGTGACTATGTTGTGCGATTCATGGGTGGGTCAATTGCTTACACAATGCCTAAGTTCTGACATGTAATCTGGGTGTAACTTTGATATGTGGTCCGCTTGCTGCTCTGACTCACCACATGTCCCTGGGGAATTTGGCACACACCCATGCTGCTGGTGGGAACAATGTTTGGGCCTCAGGAGTATGTGTATCCAGTGTGTCACACATGCTTAGCCACCTGCCTACTGTCCAGGACTCATCCCTCTTACAGGTGGAGCTGGACAGTAATGCCTACTCCAGGGCATGCAATGCACTCTGTACTCCCACGCCCGTGTATCATCTGGCATGTTGTGATCAGTGTAATGTACCCTCAGGTGTCTGCCTCTGTCTCATTGTGCTGTGTCTTTGTTGTCAGGACTACTGGTATGTTTATCGGTTAGGGCTCAGCATGCCATCTGAGATGTGACCATGATAGACGATACTTCTGTGACTTATAGGTGTCTGATCACTTGACTGTGCACACAGGTGTTTGCGACTGTGACTTTCAGGCAGCTGTTTTGTCATTCACAGCACACTGTGAGGTGCTCATGTTCAGAGAGTTGTGTTTCATGTCCCCCATATGTCCAGTTGGTATGACGTGGACAAATAGTAGTACAGATGATGTGGTATTTGGGGGATGGACATGTGCACTTGTCAGTCACATAACTTGCATTCCCCATGCCCTCGGATTGTGACACAGTGCAGACTGTTGTTGGCTGGCTGCCATGGCCATGTGACTTGAGACAGTAATGTATGACTTTGCACGCATTCCTGTGTCATGGCATTCAACTTCCTGAAACTGATCCTGCAGGGGAGTGACATGTGTAACATGCACCCCATTGTGGCATTGACTATCCGGACATGGGTGCATCATGGTGTCTGGTGCTGGTATGCATCACATGCATTTCTATTTAGACTCTGGCCATCCCTTTATCCGGACACCTGCACTGACTCAGTGGCAAGAGATGTGATGTGTGCATGTTCACATACTTCACCGTGTTCCCTGCAATGTCCAACAACTGTGTAGGTGGTGCATGTGTCCACACTGGGGTCTTACCATCAGACAGGCACCAGACAGATGGGTGCAAGGGCAGGAGGGGTGTGAGTCCCATGGTTGACCATCAGACTGACATTGGCTTCCCCGAATCTGTGTGAGGACTTTAGGCAATGTTCAACTAAGGATGCCAGGGCTTGCTCTGTAATGTGCTGTACTTACTGTGGTGTGTGCGGTCAGTGCAGGTGACTGATGTTTGTCTATTTCCCTAATTGTTTGCAGATACATCCACGGCCACAGGAGGGGACAGCTCCATGGACCAGGAGGAGCAGCGGAGCCAGACTGGGTCAGCATCGGAGGAGTGGTCAGAGGGACCCAGTGGCACGGAGGGCGAGGGGAGCCACACCGAGGAGTCCTCAGCACCATCCACCTCAGCTGAGGACCACAGCAGCTCGGAGGATGACTCCCTTGTGGAGGCGGGTCTCAGCAGCCACCAAAGGGCAGCTAGTCTGTCTGGCCCCGCCACCACCACCACCACCACCACCACCGCCCTCCCATTGGCTCCCATTCCTGAGGTCCATGGAGGCTCCGGTACTCGGGAGCGTGTCTCCTTCGTGCCAGGCACCGCTGCCCCTGTGTCCCCTGCTGCCCTGAGTGAGGAGTCTGTGTACCTCCTTCGGCAGCTCCATGTAGGGCAGACAGCAATGCTGAGTGTCCTCCATGCACACACCACTCTGTTGACACAGCTGGTGTCGTTCATGGAGGGCATCTCGACGGGTATGTCTGCCCTACAGAGGAGCAATAAGTCCATGGACTCCTCCCTGACGGCAGCAGTGTCCCTCCTCCAACAGTCCCTCACCCCTCCCACCTCTGCCCCATCCACACTTCCTGCCCCCCTACCTGTCCAAAGCACATGCACACCTGCACAGTCACCCAAACACACAGACACGAGCAGCACAGACACACCCAAGAGAAAGGCAAGACGTGCACACAAGCATCCTCAGGGGACTGATACCACAGACACAGGGGACGGGGAACACACACACACACAGGCATCCACATTAACTCCGCAGTCCTCCAAATCCTCTCCCTCCAAGACCCCTTCCCTTGCCTCGCCTGCTACCACACCTACACAGCAGATCTTCCTGTGTGACCTCGGCCTCTTCCCCTCCAATCCTGCTGATCCAGCATACCGGGGGAAGAGGAAGTCCACCACGCAGAGTGAGCCCCCCACCCGCAAGTCCCCCCGGTCCCGGAAGAGCAAGACCCCGCCACCACCCTGCAAGTCAACCACCCAGTCTCTCACCTCCATCCCCCAGGCCACCACTCCACAGGTTCCACCGCCACACCCTGCCCCAGGTTCCCCCACACACCGATACCGCATCCCCAAACTGCTTAGGCCCTCCCCCTGCCACTTGCTCTTCCACCCCCAAACCAGACGCTCTGCCTGTTTGTGCCACTGGTGTGGAGACCGTGTCCCCCCTCTGTCCTGCCCAGCTCTTCTGCCCCCCTTCCACTACCTTGGAGTCATGCACTGCGGTGGAGTCCACAACCACCCCGTCTGACTCGTGCACTGCATTGGGGACCCAGTCCACTCCATCTGACCAGCCCACTGCAGTGGTTGCAGCACCAACACCATCTGACTTGAGCCCTGCGGTGGTGCCAGCCCCCCTGAGTCAGACACCTCCACTGCAGTTGCCGGTGACACTCCTGCACCCACCTCCCCTTCACTGCCTCCTTCTGGCATCCCCTGATCCTGTCCCTGCGGTGCCTGGCCTGCCCCTCGTATGCCCCTCCAAGGGGGATGTCCCCTGTCCGTACCTGTGCAGGCAAGCAATTGTTGACAAGTTAATGTTCAAAGTTCAGGGTTTTAATATATAGGAAGTGGTGGCGCTCAGCCTTATTGCGTCCGTGTATATAGGTCACAATAATGGGTATGGTGCTAACTAGGAAGGGGAGACCCTTGTAACCCCTAAACATGTGTAGGGAAACCCTACAACAAACACAAATACCTAAATCCTATGCACACATACAAAATTAAACAAGAAATGCACATGTCATTCAAAAAGCGAATTGTACAAAATTCATGAGTGATGTCATAATTTCTTTATTCTTCCACAACATCGCAGCCAGCCGACACGTGTTTCGTCAGGGAACAGCACTTCCCGACTCTTCAGGGCTGAAACGAGTAGTCCAGACTCATATGGTCCCTAAACCGGTGATAATTCCAACCCGGTAGGGCACAAGTATACAATGAATTCCAATATCCAAGAGTATTAGTTATAAGACATCTGTAGAAGTGAAACCGAACTGGTCAAAACGATAAATTGATGAAGATTATGGGTGATGACGCACAGAAATCTTCTGAGACTACCTGGAAGTAGATCGGCAGAATTGCGTGATCGGAATATCAGTGATGGTTCACAATGCCCATAAGAAACAATCGAAGTCCACTCTGCGTGAAAAACAATAAGTGACTAGTATTCACTGGTAATCCAATAGGGTAAATTAAAACGACCAATACCGCCAGTAGTACATGAGTAAAATCAGTATCCAAAATTTGTGTGTAAAGAACAATTTGCGTCCTGGCGGCACTGATTCCCTCGTTGGAGTGTCAGACACCTCCACTGCAGTTGCCGGTGACACTCCTGCACCCACCTCCCCTTCACTGCCTCCTTCTGGCATCCCCTGATCCTGTCCCTGCGGTGCCTGGCCTGCCCCTCGTATGCCCCTCCAAGGGGGATGTCCCCTGTCCGTACCTGTGCAGGCAAGCAATTGTTGACAAGTTGTCACACATCACCCTGTTGGGACTGTATATTTGGACTGGCCATTGGCCTTAGTTTATTTTGGACTTTTGATTTGAGTTGCACACTTGCTGAATAAAGCCTCTTTTTGTTTACTTGTGGTTAATCTTTGGAGGTACATGATGTTGATGTGTAGAATCATGCATTTGCTGTTGTAATAGTGTTCAGATCAGGTAAATGAAGTTTTGCTGTGATGGGCTCCATGTGGTCCATGGGATATGTGTCCTAATCTAGTCTTGATCTATAGCATCCTTTGCTGCAGTCTGAGGGTGTAATGTTCAGCATTTGACACAGGGATGTACGTTTAGCATTTGTAGATTACCATCTTTGTCCTACAATGATGCACATCTGGTGGGCTTACCACTGTCCAATGTTCCTAGTACCCTGACTGTGTGCCCGTCTCCAATGGACATGCAGTTTAGCACATCAAATTTGGAGGACTCATCTGTGTACACAGTGCAAGTTGCTTGACACGTGTCTTGGGTGTATGCAGATGACTGACGTGACACTCCCGTGCCCTGGCTGATATGAGCAGAGCCTTCAGTGTGTTGTAGTTGTTGACTCACTGACCGAGTGTTCTGCTGACATGTTTGAGTCGTGCACAGCCAAGGTTTGGCACAGCTGACCTTCCACAGGAGTGGAGTGCCCTCATGGCAGTGCGTGATTCCGTGATATAGGCTGTGCCCGTGTTGTGTAGGCATGTCTGTGCATGTACCCTTCTCCTTTTCCTACACAGGCTGTGTCCCTACGGATGTTCCTGTTTGTGATGCTTGCTGAGTTGTTCTGTGTTCATCCAGCATCTTGGACCTTGTTTCTCCGGGATGTGGGTGCATGGCAAACTAATGTTCATGAGGTTGTCATCCCTAGTTGTCTTTGTTGTCAGGGCTGGGGATGTGGGCAAACGCAAATGGGACACAGTCAGGATTCCTCTTGGCACTTGTTGGTTACACGAGTAATGTGATTTTCTGTTTGTGTATGCTTTCAGTGATTGTGACACATTGTGTGTGTGACTGCTGCCACTCCTCAGGGTCAGAGCTGCAATGTTGGAAGTTGTCTATGTGTGTCCTTTGTGGGTCAGCTTGGCTTCTTCATTGGTGTGTGACTATGGCCAGGATCCCATTGTTTGGGGTGGATTTCACGTCATGCCCATGGGATTGTCATGGGTGCATGTGCAATGTCAGCAGTCCATGTGAGCTTCACTGCTGCACATTGGTGGAGTTCAAGGTGTGTGGCGTTGAGTGTGTGCAAATGTGAGTTGTTGCACGGCTGGGGCACTACCTCCATATTGTCCTTGGCTGGCAGGCCATGCTGAGTGCTTTGTGCTTGTATAGGTGTGATGGTAGTTTGTTGCTCAGGACACATGGCTGTGGTTCACAGTGTGGATGACATCTACCTTTGCCATCACAGTGTGATTGTCATGCAGGCTAGTGTCACCACAATGTGGGGTCCCTGGGGGAGTGCTGTGGTGGTTCTGTCTCTTGCTGTGTTTGTTGCTGTTCCTACAAGCTTGTGTGACATGTGTAATTTGGGCTCCCTCTCATCTCACAATGCCTGTTTGCCCACATAGGGGAATCCAATCCCTGAGTTACTTTTGTATGTGACTGTGTTGACATCTGTGTATTAGTGAATCTGGCCTCCTCATGGGTTGTGTGTTTGCCTGGGGACACTGGCACACAACCCCCTCACCTGTTGTGTATGATATGCAGTGTGAGTCTGCCTGTTTGTGTTTGTGCATTTGCACCAATGCATTGGCATATCTTTAGTTTGCCATTGGCTGTATGTTGTTTGTTGGCTTTCCCCTGCTGGCCCTGGGACAGCTAGGTCATCAGTCAGCACATTGATCATGGTTAGTATGACCCATTGCTGCCATGGTATGGTATTTGTTCACATGACATCTACAGTCTCCACAGGATATCTACATTTGTGTGTCCATTGCTGCAGATATGTGGGTCTGCATTATGATGCTCACTTCTGTCATTGTGTTATTTGTGAATGTAGACAATGTGGGCCCCCATGGCTGATGTTTGTGTGCACATGGCTAGAACGATGTGTCATTGGCACTGCACTGCTTGCCTCACACAATCTATGTTGCTATGGGACACAAGCACTACAATGCCACTGTAGTGTTTGGTGTTGTGTGGCCAGGAATAATCCCTGCAGTTTTGGTTTAGCAGCTTTTACCAGGACTACACTTACCTTTTGGGCACCTTGGTGATGGGGCTTTGGGCCCCATTGCCACACTGTTCAATATGTGCTTCAGCTATGGAGCACACACTTACCTTTTGGGCACTGTGGTGATGGGGCTTAGGGCCCCATTGCCACACTGTTCAAAATGTGCTTCAGCTATGGAGCACACACTTACCTTTTGGGCACTGTGGTGATGGGGCTTTGGGCCCCATTGCCACAATGTTCAATATGTGCTTCAGCTATGGAGCACACACTTACCTTCTGGGCACTGTGGTGATGGTGCTTAGGGCCCCATTGCCACACTGTTCAAAATGTGCTTCAGCCATGAGTGGGGATGGTAGTAGTGATAGGCATCCAGCCCCCCTGAGTGGGGATGGTAGTAGTGATAGGAATCCAGGCCCCCCTGAGTAGGGGTGGTGGTAGTGATGGGCATCCAGGCCCCCCTGAGTCGGGGTGGTGGTAGTGGCAGGCATCCAGACCCCCATGAGTGGGGATGGTAGTAGTGATAGGCATCCAGGCCCCCATGAGTGGGGATGGTAGTAGTGGCAGCCATCCAGCCCCCCATGAGTGGGGATGGCAGTAGTGACAGGCATCCAGCCCCCCATGAGTGGGGATGGTAGTAGTGGCAGCCATCCAGCCCCCCATGAGTGGGGATGGTAGTAGTGGTAGGCATCCAGCCCACCCTGAGTGGGGGTGGTGTTAGTGGTAGGCATCCAGCCCCACCATGAGTGGGGATGGTAGTAGTGGTAGGCATCCAGCCCCCCATGAGTGGGGATGGTAGTAGTGGTAGGCATCCAGCCCACCCTGAGTGGGGGTGGTGTTAGTGGTAGGCATCCAGCCCCCCATGAGTGGGGATGGTAGTAGTGGTAGGCATCCAGCCCCCATGAGTGGGGATGGTAGTAGTGGTAGGCATCCAGCCCACCCTGAGTGGGGGTGGTGTTAGTGGTAGGCATCCAGCCCCCATGAGTGGGGATGGCAGTAGTGGTAGGCATCCAGCCCCCATGAGTGGGGATGGTAGTAGTGGTAGGCATCCAGCCCCCATGAGTGGGGATGGTAGTAGTGGTAGGCATCCAGCCCACCCTGAGTGGGGGTGGTGTTAGTGGTAGGCATCCAGCCCCCCCTGAGTGGGGATGGTAGTAGTGGCAGCCATCCAGCCCCCCATGAGTGGGGATGGCAGTAGTGACAGGCATCCAGCCCCCCATGAGTGGGGATGGTAGTAGTGGCAGCCATCCAGCCCCCCATGAGTGGGGGTGGTGGTGGTGGCAGGCATCTAGCCACCCATGAGTAGGGGTAGTTGTAGGGTGGTGTTGGTGGTAGGCATCCATCCCCCTATGGGTGGGGATGGCAGTAGTGGTAGGCATCCAGCCCCCCATGAGTGGGGATGGTAGTAGTGGTAGGCATCCAGCCCCCCATGAGTGGGGATGGTAGTGTTGGTAGGCATCCAGCCCCCCATGAGTGGGGATGGTAGTAGTGGTAGGCATCCAGCCCACCCTGAGTGGGGGTGGTGTTAGTGGTAGGCATCCAGCCCCCCATGAGTGGGGATGGTAGTAGTGGTAGGCATCCAGCCCCCCATGAGTGGGGATGGTAGTAGTGGCAGCTATCCAGCCCCCCATGAGTGGGGGTGGTGGTGGTGGCAGGCATCTAGCCACCCATGAGTAGGGGTAGTTGTAGGGTGGTATTGGTGGTAGGCATCCATCCCCCTATGGGTGTGTATGGCATTGGTGTTGGCCATCCCATCCCTATGGTTCTGCTGTTGCTTGTGTACGTCATTTGTGCATCCCTATGTGTGTGTGATATATTTCGGGTACGTGTCGTTTGTTTGTGTTGTGGGTGTTTGACTTACCGTCTGCGCCGTACGTGTCCGTACCGGTCCCGGTAATAGATGTAGAGTATTGGTAGGACCTGCGCGATGGGATTCATGGTTGGTTCGTCTCGTTCGGGTTTCTCGTGTCTTCGACTCGTACTCGTCGCTGGCTTGTTCGTCTCGTCACCATGGATCGTCTTGTGGCGCGAATCGGAGCTTATGTGCAGCTCTCCCGGATGCTCAAACGTGCCGGACGTAGCGATGAGTTCGGCGCGTACGGGAGACGCATCGTACTAGTCTGGCCGGAAGGTGCTGTGTATTTGGTTCTGTGCGACTCGATTCGGCGTTTACGGATCCGGCTCGGGCGGGGAACAGGAGCTGAAATGAGTAAGTACGGCTCGGTCGGAATCTGGGCTGTTATACGCATCGTACTTGTTCGTTCGGTAGAGTGTTCGAGTCGGTCTGAAAACACGCGTTCGGCTCGTATTTTTTCCGGACGAATACTGTTAGGTGCGCTTCCGGCCGACATCGGAATCGACCCCTAAACCTAATTAATTTACTATTCCCACTCCAATCTAAAATGAATTGGGGTAGGTGCTGGACACTAAAGGGTCGATTCCGATCTCGGCCGGTAGGGCTCCGAATCGGACTCGGCATTACCGGATCCGATTCGGAGCCCTGATTCCCGACCGAGTCGGACGTGCGTCCGGGCGAGCGAGTACGATGCGAACGTACGCGAAATCGCCGACCGACTCGTTCGCGGGACCCAACCGCTCCGACCGACTCGCACGGACACGACTCGCACCGCGCAATGGAGACGTTCCCCGGCCGGGTAAGTACGATGCGCGCCGCGAGCAGTCCGACCGACTCGCGCCGTCCGGCTCGAAAGAGCAGTCGGAGCCGCACTTTGGGGTTCCGTGTCGGACCCCCCTGTACGCCTAGCCGCACGAGTCGCACACAGGGGGGACCCATGGGTCCCCCTTACCTGTGCGTGTACGGCGCGACCCGCTTCAACGCGTACCCGCTATAGGGGGTGCCCTTGTTCGCCTCGCACCCATTGAGTCAATGGGAGCCCGCGTACGCGTTGTACGACCGGCTCCCATTGACTTCAATGGGAGTCCGACCGAATCGAGTCCGATAGCATGCAAACGCATCGTACTCGTTCGGTCGGACTGCTAGGGTCCGATTCGGTCAGAAATCTCTCCGGGTCCGGCTCGGTCGGAGAGATTTCCTGCCCGAATCGGAATCGGCCCCTAGACCTAATTAATTTACTATTCCCACTCCAGTCTAAAATAAATAAATTATGGTAGGTGCTGGACACTAAACCTAATAAATTTACTATTCCCACTCCAGTCAGTATTAAATTAGGATAATTGCTGGACACTAAACTTATTTGATTTACTTTACCCAATTCAAACAGTAATAAATTATGTAAATGTGATAATTAAAATTTAATAATCTAACCATAAACACAACAAGAAATATAATTTAAATATCAAAACTATAATATTAATTAATATATAGAAATAACAACACTACAAAAACTATAATATTAATTATTAGACTACAATATTTTATAAAACTTTGGGGCCTATTACGATGGCGGTCGGAAAACCTCCCCGACCGCCATGGTAGCGGGAAAACACCGCCCGCATGGACCGCGACATCACCGCCGGTCGAATTACGATGACCCGCGCACCACCGCGATGCCGAAAGGAGCATGTCCTGCATTTCCCTGCACTGCGTGGCAGGCACTGCACAGTGCCTGCCACCTGGTACAGGGAAATGTAGGGGGGGACCCCCCAGTGCACCCCCCCAACACATGGGCCCCAAAAACACAATCTCTGCATGCCTTTCCATGGCGGTTTGACCGCTGAGGAAAGGCTGGCTACCGCCGGCATCATAATCCTGCCGGCGGAGCCTGCTCTGCACCACCACCATTATCCCAGTCCTGCTCCGTCCGCCAGGCAGGAGTGCGGATGGCAACCGGCGGTAAAGTGGCGGTCGGAATTTCCCACTGCCGCCGGTCACCACCGCCATCCTAATTTAACCGGCGGTTTTCTAGGTTGCAATCGCGGGCGGATGTCCACCGCCGGTCCGGCGGGCGCCACCGCTGGCCCGGCGGTGGACATCCGACCGCCATCGTAATAGACCCCTTTATAACCAAAATTAAATTTCATAAATTAATTTAATACCAAATTTATATAAATTAAACAAAACTCTAATATAATATATTATTTCTAAAAGAATAAACATCATAAACAACTATAAATATAACATTCCACTACAAAAATTAAATTAATTAATGTCATAAATTATTTTTTCTATCAAAATTATAACTTTTCACAATTTATAACATTTTTTTTAACTTAAATATAAAATCCAACACACCCTTAAAACTCATAAATACAACATCCCAACCATAATATTTTAATTCAATTTAAAAATATTAAAATGTCAAATAAATTAAATAATTTTGAAATTTAAATAATTATTTACAATTTTTTTAAACACTCCCAACATTATCCCCTATAAAACAAACATCCCATTCATTAATTTATATTTCTACATAATAAAATTTAATATTAAAATAAAAATTTGAGTTTATTTTAAAAGTTAAATATTCTCAACAATATTTTTAAAACACTCCCCACCCTTATCCCCAAAAAACACAACATCACAACTCTAAAATTATACTCATAAACTCAATTTCTCAAATTTAAAATTAAATTTCAAAATTTAAAATATTTTTTTATTATCTTCATATTTTTACAAATTTTCCCACCATTACACCCTATAAACAAAACATCCCAGTTCTCAAAATATACATAGGAAACGTTAAATTTCTATCCAAATTTGATTTTAAATTATTAAACTATTTAAATATTCTAAACTATTTTTTTAAAACACTCCCCACCCTTATCCCCCATAAACCCAACATCCCACTCCTAAAATTTAATTTCTAAATTCAATTTTAAAATTTTGAAATTAAGATTTTTAATTTTTTAATAAATAAAAAATATTTCAATTGTTTTTTAAAACACTCCCCACCCTTATCCCCTATAAACCCAACATCCCGCTCCTAAAATTTAATTTCTAAATTCAAATTTTAAATTCTGAAATTAAAAAGTTTACTTTTTTTAATAAATTAAAATTCTTTGGATTTTTTTAAAACACTCCCCACCCTTATCCCCTATAAACCCAACATCCCACCTCTAAAAATATAAATCTAAATTCAAAAAAATAATTTCTAAATTAAAATTACATTTTTAATTTTTAAAAACATTATCAAACATATTTTTAAAACACTCCCCACCCTTATCCCCTATAAACCCAACAACCCGCTCCTAAAATTATATTTCAAAATACAAATTTTTTATTCAAAATTAAATATATAAATATTAAAAATTTCAAATATTTTACATCACATTTTCAAACACTACCCACCCTTATATCCTATAAAAACTACTAAACACTACTAAAAATATATCATACAAATCATTTCTTCATAACACAAACAATAAAAACAAAATGCTTTAACGATATTTTAACATGACGATATTTTGTCATACGATATTATGGGACCCATTACGATGGCGGACGGACAAAGTCCGCCCGCCACCGTAACGGTAAACGGGACCGACCGCCGTGGCCGTGGCGGTCGCATCCCGCATTGTTTACATTGCGGCAGTTGGTGCTGTCAGCAGCACCCGCCGCAATGTAAAAAATGCATGCAGTGCATTGGCATGCACAACGTGACAGGCACTGCGCGGTGCCTGCCACCTTGTGCATGCCAATGTAGGGGGTAGGGTGGTACCATAGGTACCCCCCAAGTGCAGCCACCCACCCCCCCGGGGGCCCGCAACGGGCCCCCGAAGCAATTCCCGCATGCCTTTCCATGGCGGCAATGCCGCCATGGAAAGGCCTTCACCGCCAGGCATCCTAATATGGATGGCGGTGTCTTCCAGACACCGCCACCATATTAGGCCTGAGTTCCGCCCGGCAGGCAATCGGAACTATTGCCTGCCTGCGGAAATGCGGCGGACGGTCTTTCCGTCCGCCGCTGTCCCCCCGCCATTGTAATATGGCGGGGGGTAAATGGAGGGCGGGCGGGGACAGATGTCGGGCGGATCGCCACCGCCGGTTAAGCGGTGGCGATCCGCCCGACATCATAATGACCCCCAATGTACTTAGATATTTTTGTACACACTTACAAATCGATATTTTTCACATCGATATACAAAACATCGAGATTTATTACCAACGATATATAAAACTCGATATTTTTGTATATCGATATATAAAAATCGATATTTAGACTACTTACCCGGCACAGCTGGGCCGCTGTTAGGTCTACGATATTTGGGCGTGTCGCATGTCCTTTCCTGCTCGGGTATCAAATAGGTGGGCAGTTACATGGGCAGTACTCTTCGCTGCAAGCAGCGTGTGTATCCAATGCGTGTTTTACGAAGGCACGGCATAGCACAAGACTCAATTAAGCTGGCGTGAGCTCGTTCTTTATGGCAATTGGAGTGTGCACTGATCATCTGTGTCTTTATTTTACATGGTATCCATGTCTGCGTCAACGGGGAGTTGCACCGTGCTACGATGGTGACATATTGTCGCAGGAAGCTGGACCAGAGAATCCAGAAGGGAATTTGGCCGGCAGCGGCGCCAAGTATGGTGTGAGCGCTAGGAGGAAGATGGAGGTGCCAGCATACAAGGGTGAAAGGCTATTGGGTCACGCATTGCCTTTCGGTTGGTATGGGTAAGGCAACCGGAACTTGCATGTTAGCGGAAAGGTATTTAGCAAGCCCCGCACTCAAGGATACATTTCTCGCACTCATGACCCAAAAGCATGGGGGCCGCACACAGTTACGGCGCCTGGTGGCCTTTTAAACTGTTGGTTGTTAGGCAGCGGTATCCGGCATCCTTAGTACATGCAGTTGTCATCGCAGGGAAGCTGCTCAGATATGGGGTTGCTCAGGGGAATGGGTTCTCCGCGGTCAGGATCCGGAAGCAAGTGGGTAGACACGGTTCAGAAGGTGACACAGAACCTACCATTGTTATCTTGGCTAGCTGCCCCACCCCCTCCAAATAGCGGAGGAGGGCACAGTTCCCCAGTTGTTGGCAACGCTTATGATAGATCTCAGGGGGCACCCTCTCTAGGCCCCCGATCTGTAATTTTCCATGATTGGCCGTCCACCACGTTATAGCACCATAAGCTATTATTTGGTGCAGCTACATTGGCTCTTAGCTTTCGGTCAGGCGCAAAGTGACTTCACCAACCGAAGCCATTTATGACTCCTAGGTAGTCTGTAGCTCCTGCGTATTCATCCCAAGGCTAAACGTAGGGATTGTGCAGAGGGTTCGGGATTCCCAATGGTAGCTGACCACCTGCCGTGCCCCGACAAACGCTGGTAGTACGCTAGTAACCAGTAATCTGATGGTGCTACCATTAACAAGTTCCAGGAACAGCGTTTTTACAGGAATTCCATCTGACTTGGAAGTGTTCTGGATGCTGTGTGAGAAGTTATCGCCCCTTTGGGGGTATGCTTCTACAATTAATTGCTTTAGGCACGGGGCAGGGCAGGAGGTATGTCAGATGTATCTGATAGATCTTCGATGGAGCGGGATATGTGTCAGGCTATATTTGGTACCAACCAGTAAAAGGAGAGACCACAGGGGGCTCCAGGGTAGAACTGGACACCTTTGCGGGCGAGGCCAGGCGGCCGTCAAACAAGGATCAGGAGTTAGCTCTGCACATCCAGATAGCCAGGGGATAGGACAAGGCCTCACTGGGTTTCATACAGAGCTTGCTGGGGAAGTTGGATTGCGCTGCTAGAGTGATACCAGCTGGAAGGGTGTTTGCAAGGAGGTTAGCAAGGGCTCAACCTCATGGTCACAGGATCAAACCCTGTTGGGTCTACCAACCTATCATCCAAAAAGTAGGTATTTACTGCAAGACTTTTAATATGGTTAAACGAGCAGGGGACTGACTGACTCGGTGAGGCACAACAGACAATTCCCCAAGGGTACTGGACTATGACACAACATTGGTTCAAGACAGTTGTATCAATAATTTGGGGGAGGTGCAAATTTAGTGGCCAGTTAACGTGAATGTCCCTCAACATAATCAGTGGGTACCACAGGACGCTTCACTTATGGTTATGAGACTGCCTGCCCCATAGCTGGCCCAGCCAGGTGGTGTAGGAGTGGTTGCCCTTAGAGGGGGGCAGGGTCCTCAAGGTGTGGGGTACACTTGTTGGAGGACTCTGGCTGATAAAGTGTATTAAAGCTCCTACATTTCCTCTCCTGCATTCCAGCAATCTTCCAATCTGGGTGCTGGGTAATCCACACCAGGGTGGGTGCACCGGTACGGCTACACAACATCCGTCAAAGTCCGCAGTCAGACTGGGTTTGGATTCTGTTCAGACTGTCCTCCCGTTCTCACCATCCACTTGTCTGCTTCCTGGTTTACATTAACAGAAGTTTGGCACAGGGCTACTCACGCCAGGGTGGGGACAGTAGCAAGGTGACTCAGCATCTATAGATCGCTTTCAGACGGTGATGGACTTGCAGGCAATCGAAAAATAAAGGGCAGGCAAGTTATGCGTATGATTTACTCCAGGGCTCCACTAGCCAAGAGCACTGGCCCGGTGTGACACACTTGTATACCTCTAGCTAACGCTGGCTTATGGGCTACATTCATTAGATCGACCATGTCAGCTAGGGGGGTTGCGTTAGTTTGTCACGCCAAATATAGGTGCTGTTTCTGCAAGAGTGTTGAAAATATGGGTTTGGAGCACCAATGCTGACTACTACCAGAACACATTTGCAGTCATATTTAGAAGGGGCTGGTAAATTTGCTCTTATGTTACTCCATCCTCAAATCCACAGCATTTACTTACCTCCCGGCACTCTGGTAACAAGGGGTAAAGGCATATAGAGGCTACAATGTATTAAGAATACTTGGCATGTCCCTTTCCAATTTTCAGGTTGTACAGGTAATGTAGGCATGCTTAAATATGTCAGGCTATGCGGGTCCAGGCAAGCGCTGGTGCAGTCACTCTGTTAGGATAGGGACAGCAACCACAGCGGTCAGGGCTGGCTTGTCAGCGGATTGCAGCTTACAGGTGGGACGATGGGAATCCCACTGTTTTAAGAGGTACATCCGACCGTAAGCCACCCAGGGGAGTGGCCGGAAGACAGGTTAAGTGTATTATGTACAGGCGAATGGTGAGTATACCGAAGGCCCCCGGTGAGGCACCGGGTGTTTGGGGGGGTGCAGTGTTATGGTGGTTTTATGTGCTAGCTTGGTTAGTTGTATAGAAGGGTGTGCAGTGCTCTACAAATGTGTTTAGCAACCTTGCATTGCTTTACTTTGCCAGTGTTAAAGGTCCGGGTGACTGGCCATTCGTGCATCCTGAGAGTGGCACGATGGGCGGAAAGCAGGAAATGGAGGCATGGGTTTTCCGCCACTGAGATAATTTGTTTGGGGTTCCCAAGCATGCGCTGGAACAGCTTGTTAAGAAGCTGCGGCACAGACTAGGGGGGGGTTGTCTCCTCTCCCTACATTCTGGTCATACACCTGAGAGGCAATGATTTGACTTTCATGGGTAGGAGGGCACTGCTGCTAGAAATGAAATCTCGATATGTAAGTTACGCAACCAATTGGGGGCATGTGAGTTATGGTGGTCGGAGATAACCCCATGTTTAGTGTGGCGAGGGGCCAGGCCAGGGGAGGCCGTAGAAGCCTCTCGCAGGAGAGTTAACAGTGCCATGCGTAAATTCACCGTGCAAAGGGGATTTGGCTTTATCAGGCATGGTTTGCTGCATGCAAAGTCCACTGGGTGTTTTGAGGAAGATGGGGTTCACCTGACTAGAGTGGGCATGGACTTGTTTTTGCTGGACCTGGGAGAGGCCCTGGAATCAGCAGGATGTAGGTAAAGAATGCCTACCTTGGTGAGGGGGCCCTGGTTGTGACGGTGGCCACACCCAGAGCTGTGGCGGAGTTATAGCGCAATCCAGAGGCTGGAAGGTACACAGGGGTACCCTCTTCAGGAGCACAACAAGGGTGCAAATGCCAAAGATCCCCAGGAAGTCCTCGCGGTGGACCCTGGAGGAGCGACGGCGCCCCGCTAGTCCTACGGGCGGTTGTAAACCTGAGCAACCGGGGGCTGCCTGGAACGCTCCACCCCCCGCAGGGGGGCGTGAGTAGATGGGTGGACTGGCGGTCCACAGGTGGGAGGGGGTAAACCCTCCCCCAAAATTGGTAGGCACCGATTGGCCAGGGCCACGGTGCAATTTGGCTCGTCAGGTGTGCAGGCGGCAGAGGGGCTGCCTGCCCTTGGATCGCCCGTAAGCTAACCCACCATATTGGCATATTTTGTATGCAAATAAACCTGCAGCAATTTTCTCCATGAAAAAGGTGTCTTGTCTGGTTATTTCCTTAGGAGATTGCTGTATGTGTAATGGGGAGTGTGTTGCCGATATTGGCACTATGTGGCTGCCCGCGGACCACGCAGGGTACCCTCCTAAGAGGGCGGCCGCCTTAGTGACATATGAGGGCACACGATACAGACTAGTGCCGAGGGACCCCCTCTGGGTCCGCGCATCACTTGCGGGCACGGGTGGGCAGGAAGAGAGGTATAAGTACCTCTCCCGCCCACCTGCCGACCTCTTTTGGCCGCATTCCTCCACGCCGTTACCCTCCCTACCGCTTACCCGACGTATATACAGGGGGTGGGTGAGGCTGTTAACTTGTTATTTTGTGTTGCAGGCGGAGTTACAGGGCGATCCAGAGGCTGGAAGGTACACAGTGGTACCCTCTTCAGGAGCACAACAAGGGTGCAAATGCCAAAGATCCCCAGGAAGTCCTCGCGGTGGACCCTGGAGGAGCGGCGGCGCCCCGCTAGTCCTACGGGCGGTTGTAAACCTGAGCAACCGGGGGCTGCCTGGAACGCTCCACCCCCCGCAGGGGGCGTGAGTAGATGGGTGGACTGGCGGTCCACAGGTGGGAGGGGGTAAACCCTCCCCCAAAATTGGTAAGCACCGATTGGCCAGGGCCACGGTGCAATTTGGCTCGTCAGGTGGGCAGGGGGCGGAGGGGCTGCCTGTCCTTGGATCGCCCGTAAGCTAACCCACCATGTTGGCATATTTTGTATGCAAATAAACATGCAGCAATTTTCTCCACGAAAAAGGTGTCTTGTCTGGTTATTTCCTTAGGAGATTGCTGTATGTGTGATGGGGAGTGTGTTGCCGAGATTGGCACTATGGCGGCTGCCCTCTTGGCAAACTGAGTTTGTGCAGACCCCGGAGAGGAAAAAGGATCCCGGTCGTGGAGCACAAAATGACGGCCCCAGAGAAGAGTGCAGCCTGAGCGTACTGGCCTGGTTGCGGGGGTGGAGATAGGGCGCGCAGCAGCGCGGCATTGGAGAAAAGGCAGCCCCGGCCGGGGGGCAAAACAGGCAGTGCAGCAGTGGGGCTGGGAGTGCTGGAGACGCCCGCTGGAGATGAGACACTGCGCTGTGGCAGGAGAACAGCGGTGGCCTGGTCAGACCTGCCTGAACTGCAGAGGCGCAGCTAGGAGGTGTACTGAGCCTGCAATAACATCGTGGGGGTAAGGGCCCCAGGGAAGCACCCCCACCCAATAGCATAGGAAATTAGTGCACTGAGAGTGAGAGGAAAATGCAGGGTTACTGGGGGTAGGCCCCCCTCACCCACACCTGATCATCGGCCACCAGTGTTAACAACCAAGCACCCAAGTATAGCCAGTCCCTCTGGAACATAGGACTTAGGAAGAGGCCAATAAAACCAGGGAATGCTGGTCCCGGGACCTAGGAGACAGCTCTGTATATGCTGCCGGGAAGCCTGTGCGTGGGGCGTGCCAGCTGGCCTACCTCGGGAGAAAGGACGCCCTGGCCAAGTATAGATCCCCACCAGTTGGGCGGTGAGGTTCACTCCCAATGAGCAGTTGGGAGCCACATGGGCCTGATCCCTGGGAACTGAAAGAAGAAACGGGGGACTCTGATGGGGGAAGCTCTGAGGAAGGAGTGGACAGAGAGGAACCTACCCCACGAAAGGTCACTCCGATGACATCCAAGGAGATCATTTGATTTGGCGTCCTCCCGGCCACGGCCCATAGAGGGCACGACAGGTGGGACAACCCGATGGCTTCAGAAGTGATGGCCAGTGCCCAACATACTTTCTCCATGGGCCTCTACCCGCCACAGTTGATTACAGTGTATTGTTCTTAATATTCACATTTCAACTGTTTGATGTGAAGGGGCGATAGACGCCTCAAGCATTGGGGGATAAGTAGTTTCAAACCTGCAGCATGAGGTTGTGGGGAGTGGGGTGAAGTGGAGTATGAGGTCTGCAAGCCAGTGTGCCATACACACACCAGCGCCATGGGAGAGACAGGAGAGAGTACTGAGGCAAGACTCATGCCTGACCCTGTAATGCACCAGCCCACAGGAGGGCTAAATCTTAAAGTGCTCTCCTGAAACATGAATGGTCTGGGCAGTAAGCTAAAGAAGGGAATAGTGGCAAAATATTTGAATAGGCATCACCCTGACTTGGGGGCCTATTACGATGGCGGTCGGAAAACCTCCCCGACCGCCATGGTAGCGGGAAAAGACCGCCCGCATGGACCGCGAAATCACCGCCGGTCGAATTACGATGACCCACGAACGAAATCCGACCACGGCGGTCGGATCGCGGGCCTTAACATTGCGGCGGTTGCTGCTGCCCGCAGCACCGCCGCGATGTCCAAAGGAGCATGTCCTACATTTCCCTACACTGCGTGGCAGGCACTGCACAGTGCCTGCCACCTGGTACAGGGAAATGTAGGGGGGACCATGGGTACCCCCCCAGTGCACCCCCACCCCCCACAAAACATTGGGGGCCCGCTACGGGCCCCCGGAAGACAATCTCCGCATGCCTTTCCATGGCGGTTTGACCGCTGAGGAAAGGCTGGCTACCGCCGGCATCATAATCCTGCCGGTGGAGCCTGCTCTGCACCGCCACCATTATCCCGGTCCTGCTCTGTCTGCCAGGTAGGAGTGCGGATGCCAACCGGCGGAAAAGCGGCTGTCGGAATTTCCCACTGCCGCGGTCACCACCGCCATCCTAATATGACCGGTGGCTTTCTTGGTTGCGATGGCGGGCAGATGTCCACCGCCGGTACGGCGGGCGCCACCGCCGGCCCGGCGGTGGACATCCGACCACCATCGTAATAGACCCCATTGTTCTGCTGCAGTAGACACACCTGGTCGTGGCCACTACTGCCCGCTGGTCCATTCAGGGTTTATAGCAGGGTCCTGGGGGACCGGGATTCTTGTCCGTCGGTTCTTGCCACTAAAGATTATGAAATGCTAAACTGACTACCATGGGTGCTACTCTGCAGTCAGTGGGCGGTGGAACAGAATGTATCTGGCAGTAGCATCCTAGTATTGTCCCCCAGGCTTGCAGGCGGTGGGGCGGTGGGCCTAGATAAAATGGGTGAATGGATCGCGGAGGCCCCAGATATGGCCCTAGTGGTGAGATGGGATTTAAACCTCAGTTTACAAGGGGGCATAGATGAAGTTCCCACATCAGGCAGGATTTTCTGGAGGAAACAGCGATGACAAACCTATGTAGGGCGACATACCCCGAAAAGATAAAATACTGCTAAGCTTCTAACTCCATGTGCACCCTGTCCCGACTTGACAGTCTTTTAGTGCCCAAGCGGGCGGAGGGGGTAATCTGACTTGGTTCATTAGTGATCTTCCGGTCCCACAACTGGGAGCAGAAGGGTTTCTAGTTGAATATTACAAATACGTGGAATCCAAAATTACGGTGCTGCTCAAAGACACACTGGAAGCATCTAAAGACATAGAAACTCTGCCCAGGGATCATTGGCAAACCACCATAGTACTCATCCATAAGGAAAGAAATCTGTCAGAGGAGTGCACCTCTGTTAGAAATTGGGTTTCTGGTTGACTGGGGTGTGAGCCCTGGTCAAGCAGTAACCACAATCCTAATCAGGGTAAGGCAGAAGCAAACCCCAAATTAACCTGTACTTATACTCTGGTACCTTGGCACAGAGCAGTCAGGCTTAACGTGAAGGCAATGTGTAAAGTATTTGTACAACAGTTCAAACAGTAAAACAGTGAAAACACTACAAAAAAAGATCCCATACCAGGTTAGAAAAATAGAGCTTAATTTAATAAATAAAACAAGACCAAAACAACAAACATGCAATAGGTAGAACCGGAGTTAGGAATTTTTAAAGAATAAAATGTAATATAGTGCCTAAAAGCATGAAGCGCCAACCAGGGATATCTGGTTGCTCTAAACCAGGCCAAATCGAAAGTTCAAGCTGACTGCGATGGAGTGTGGGTCGGATACAGTCTCAGGTTAGTCCTGCCAAAGGTTTACCTTCTCAAGCTTTGTGCCAAGAGTCCCGTTCGTGGGGAAGAGGTTTGCTGGGAGCAAGAAGAGTACTTTGAGTCACCCTGGGATCTTAGGTTCAAGATGGAGGTTGCAGGTCCAGTTCTTCTTCCCCAGGCAAGATGGCAGCAAGTCAGGACAGCAAGGCAACAGCTCCTTCGGAGTAGCAGTCCAGCAGAATGACAGTCCTTTCAGCAGTACAGCAGTCCTTCTTCCTGGCAGAGTATCCACAGTCCAGAAGTGTACTGAAGTGGTGGTGTCTGTGGTCCATTACTTATACCCAGTGGTGCCTTTGAAGTGGGGCAGACTTCAAAGAAAGGACTTTGAAGTGCACAGAGGCCCTGCCTTTCCTGTCCTGGCTCCAGACTCAATACAGGGGGGTATGCAACCCTTTGTATGGGGACAGTAAACTGCCTATTCAGGTGTAAGTGTGGCTGGGGCCAGCTCCACCCACGATCCTGCCAGGATGGTCCTTCAAGTTACACCTAAGCTCACATTGTGTGAGGCTGTCTAGGGGAGTACACAAAGCCCAGCTGTCACCCACCCCAGACATGTAATCAGGCACAGGCAGCAGGTACCAAATGGCTAAAGCAAGAAAATGCCAACTTTCTAAAAGTTACGTTCTCAAAACTGCAAAATAAAATCGGACTCCACCATAAGTTTGGATTTTAAATTGTGATTCCAGTGATCCCAAATTTGAAAGGGCCATCTCTTCCCATCTGGAAATTACTCTCATAAAATGTGATAAGGTAACTCCAATATTATCCTATGGGAGAGATAGGCCTTGCAGTAGTGAAAAACAAATGTAAGAGTTTTTCACTACCAAGACATGTACAAATTAAAAATAAATGCCCTGCTTTTTAAATACCTTGCACCCTGCCCTCTGGGCTGTTCAGGGCCTACCCTAGGCGGGACTTTTATGTATTAAAAGGTAAGGTTTGGGCCTGGCAAGACATTTAACTTGCCAGGTCGACATGGCAGTTTAAACTGCACCCACAGGCTACCCAATTGCACACCTGAGACACTTTGACAGGGCTACTTAAGTGGATGGCACAATCACTGCTGCGGGCCCACTAGTAGCATTTAATTTACAGGCTCTGAGCAGAGGCAGTGCACATTAGTATGGACTTATAAGCAAATTAAATATCCCAATTGTGGATAAGCCAATGTTACCATGTTTTAGGCAAAGAGCACAAGCACTTTAGCACTGGCTAGCAGTGGTAAAGTGTGCAGAATCCTAAAGCCAGCAAAAACGAAGTCAGCAAAAACAGGAGGTCTGAAAACAAAAAGTTGGGGGAAACCACACCAAGGATGCCAGGTCTAACAGCCTCCTATTGGCCAATTTCTCTATTGAACGTGGAAACTAAGGTCCTGGCCAAGATCTTGGCCAATAGCCTGATGCAGGTTGTGAATACACTTATTGCGCCAGAGCAATCAGCATTTATGCCATACAGGATGATGAACCAATCAATAAAGGGTTCTGGCCCATAATCAGTAAGGCTGGACCTAACTATAAACCAAACAACAGACACATTGCCAGTACTGATAATTTCTGTATCAACTCACTCCAAAACAATCACCAGTGTCACTCAAAGTGATTGAAAAATTAATAAATATTTTTATTTTTTATCTTAGATGAAATTCATTTTTTAGAAAAAGAAAGGGGAATCTTTTAGTTCATGCTATTATTTTCATGAGCTTTGTCCATATAGTTCATTTACCGAACCACAACAACTTATACAACCATAAAACAATACTTAACATTCATAACAAAGACATAATAATATAATACATGAATTTAAATGAGCTCAAATTCCACAACATTTAGAAAAAAGAAAAGAGAAAGAATGAAAAAACCCAAGGGAAAGGTTAAAAAAGGAAAAGAGAATACATTGTCAATTGATAACACAGACCCAGGGGGAAATTTTGGCTAAACAGTATTTGTATTCAGGTCATGAAAAGGTGAAATTTCAATACTACTAATACATTGCAAATGGCCTGATACCTCTTCTATATACAAAACAAAACTTGTTTAGGCACAAACAAAAGTCTACGCGTTTCAAACCCAATGTTTTATTTTAAGGGTTTTCCTCAGGACCTGGAATGAGAGCTGTAAAAAACAAAAGGGTGCAGTGTTTACCATTACTTCAAACTTTCAACCACTCTAGCTTACCTCTAAAATTGTCAATCTGTTACAACAACGTTACCTCGTGTTATCTTATTATTGCCACTCGTTGTAACCAAATGCGTTTACACGCATTAATGCACTAATTTCGTACCGCTAAAAAAGAAGAAGAAAAAGAGACGACTTCACCAACAAGCTCTACTTCGTATCATGCATTTATAAGTAATAATTTCTGCCGTCAGTTTGTTACCTCGCTAGCGCCGGCTTTTGCCTATCCTTTTATTTACGGGCACCTCAGCTCCGCTGCGATCTCCAGCTGCAAGAGCAAAGCACTCCTTTAAAACATGCTCTTTTCGGAAAAACCATTCTGATCACAAATGTATGGTGAAGAATAATGGTAATAATAATCGGCATACCTTAATTGGTGCCGCAACCGCATCAAGGCATTTCTTCTGAACAGCGAACGGTTTTTTCGACAGACCGTGAGTTCAATCTACCAAGGACAAAAAAGTTTTCAATTCGCGCATTCCGAATTAGTGAAGCGCTGCGATGGAATTAACGTTTATTCTCAAATTACCTTCGGTCCAAGCGAATGGTCTGCGTTCACTCAGCAGAGTCAGAATGCGACAAGCGAGTATGAAGCAGGAACGGGCGCTTTACATGCAACGTCATCACTGTGTTTATATCATGTGACTTGCTGAAAGTTTCAATTTAAACTTTATTACTAACAGACAAATACGTCTGTGTTTTAAAGCTTTAAGAAAGAAGGAAAACTCGCATTTTGATATTATCACCACAGACAACTTCTCAACAAAACCTTTTTCTAATGTGGCATTTCTTTGAATATTCTCAATAAAAATCATTTGTTGTCCGATCTATTCGACATTTTCAGGGCTTCATTACATCTAGCGCATTAAGCGCGAAGGAGCGGCATGACTTGTGTCCACTAGTTGATTAAGCCGCATTTTCGAAATTGGAGGTTGCTCCATATTTTAAATAGATTCATTTGTCAAATGCATACAATATATCATTCTGGCTTATGTAATTTCATTTCGCCAATAACGATTATACTTAGGAGAGCCATTTTTTCATAGAAGGTGCGCTTTTACAGATTATAAATTTCAGAATGTTCATTTAATCCATCTGTTGCTGTATCATATTTAACGATAAGCATCGCTTCTTTCTGGAGCAAAACCCGTTCTATATCTCCTCCTCGTGGGTTTTTGTCAACTTTAAGGAGAACAGTCCATTTTAAATCATTCAAACTATGGTTCTTTGAGGACCAATGATGTACAAGCGGTGCATTTGCCACTTGTTTTCGAATTCTAGACATATGTTGTGTTATACGCTGACGGACTTCTTGATTCGTTTTCCCAATGTACAATTTTGGGCATGGGCACATAATGCCATATATTACATTTTTGCTTTTGCAATTAGTAAAACGTGGGACATGTTTAAGTTGTTCAAACACAATGGAAGGTGCCCTTTTTGTTTTAATGACATCAAGTGGAAGCACAATCGTTTTACTAATTGCAAAAGCAAAAATGTAATATATGGCATTATGTGCCCATGCCCAAAATTTTATTGAGAATATTCAAAGAAATGCCACATTAGAAAAAGGTTTTGTTGAGAAGTTGTCTGTGGTGATAATATCAAAATGCGAGTTTTCCTTCTTTCTTAAAGCTTTAAAACACAGACGTATTTGTCTGTTAGTAATAAAGTTTAAATTGAAACTTTCAGCAAGTCACATGATATAAACACAGTGATGACGTTGCATGTAAAGCGCCCGTTCCTGCTTCATACTCGCTTGTCGCATTCTGACTCTGCTGAGTGAACGCAGACCATTCGCTTGGACCGAAGGTAATTTGAGAATAAACGTTAATTCCATCGCAGCGCTTCACTAATTCGGAATGCGCGTATTGAAAACTTTTTGTCCTTGGTAGATTGAACTCACGGTCTGTCGAAAAAACCGCTCGCTGTTCAGAAGAAATGCCTTGATGCGGTTGCGGCACCAATTAAGGTATGCCGATTATTATTACCATTATTCTTCACCATACATTTGTGATCGGAATGGTTTTTCCGAAAAAGAGCATGTTTTAAAGGAGTGCTTTGCTCTTGCAGCTGGAGATCGCAGCGGAGCTGGGGTGCCCGTAAATAAAAGGATAGGCAAAAGCCGGCGCTAGCGAGGTAACAAACTGACGGCAGAAATTATTACTTATAAATGCATGATACGAAGTAGAGCTTGTTGGTGAAGTCGTCTCTTTTCTTCTTCTTCTTTTTTAGCGGTACGAAATTAGTGCATTAATGCGTGTAAACGCATTTGGTTACAACGAGTGGCAATAATAAGATAACACGAGGTAACGTTGTTGTAACAGATTGACAATTTTAGAGGTAAGCTAGAGTGGTTGAAAGTTTGAAGTAATGGTAAACACTGCACCCTTTTGTTTTTTACAGCTCTCATTCCAGGTCCTGAGGAAAACCCTTAAAATAAAACATTGGGTTTGAAACGCGTAGACTTTTTGTTTGTGCCTAAACAAGTTTTGTTTTGTATATAGAAGAGGTATCAGGCCATTTGCAATGTATTAGTAGTATTGAAATTTCACCTTTTCATGACCTGAATACAAATACTGTTTAGCCAAAATTTCCCCTGGGTCTGTGTTATCAATTGACAATGTATTCTCTTTTCCTTTTTAACCTTTCCCTTGGGTTTTTTCATTCTTTCTCTTTTCTTTTTCTAAATGTTGTGGAATTTGAGCTCATTTAAATTCATGTATTATATTATTATGTCTTTGTTATGAATGTTAAGTATTGTTTTATGGTTGTATAAGTTGTTGTGGTTCGGTAAATGAACTATATGGACAAAGCTCATGAAAATAATAGCATGAACTAAAAGATTCCCCTTTCTTTTTCTAAAAAATGAATTTCATCTAAGATAAAAAATAAAAATATTTATTAATTTTTCAATCACTTTGAGTGACACTGGTGATTGTTTTGGAGTGAGTTGATACAGAAATTATCAATACAGGATGATGAGGCATAACCTGAGGAGACTCTTCGGATGCCTGGCATGCAGAAACAGAATACAGGAGCCGGCCATAATCCTGACTCTCAACACGGAAAAGGATTTTGATTCAGTGGAGATGCCATACTTGATGGCAGTCCTGCGCAAAATTGGTTTTGGCCCCTCATTAATGGTGTGGATAGAATAACTATATAGGGACTCGCTGGCAAGAGTCCAGGTCAACAGTGCAGTCTCACACAAATTCCAGCTGGGCAGAGTTACATGTCAGGGTTGACCACTATCCCGTTTGTTTTTTATGGTGGCAATTGAACCACTAGCGACTTGTATATGAAGAGACACGCTGTTAAGTGGTCTGAGGTGGGATCTAGACTGGGAGAACATAATTTCGCTATATGCAGATGACATACTTATCTGGTAGACTCCAAGAGCTCGGTCCCGAGGGTCCTGAAAATCATGGAGGTGTTTGGAAAATACACAGAGATCCGCATAAACTGGAGCAAATCAGTGGCCTGCCTCTTGACAGATTAGATACCTGAAGGACTGGGTCTGCCACTAAAGTGGGAACCCACGGAATTCAAATACCTAGGGATTTTGTGATGACAGACCAGGACAGGTTCCTCTGAGACACACTTAGGGGGGTATAAGGGAGAGGTACAGGAATACTGGCGAAAACTCCCCCTGTCGCTGCTGGGTAGGGCAGCCCTGTACAAAATGATCTACCTACCTAAATTTCTGTACGTCCTACAGAATACCCCATTTAAGTTCCCAGATAGATTCTTCCAGGACGTGGACGCAACAACTTGAGAACTGCTGTGGAATGGGGGACCCCCAAAAATGGCTGTCTCAGCCTTGATCAGGAAGCCTCCTAATGGCGGGGTGGCCCTTCCAAATTTAAGGTTCTACTATTGAGCATCCCAGTTACTGTTGATCAACGACTAGACATAAGTGACACAAGATCCCTCCATACTAGCAGACAGAACGGCCTTGGACCCAAACGGCTGTCTTCATAGCCGATGCGGAAGGGGGTCAGATGATTCAGCCGCTCCACCCGACGGTGACAGTGGTGCGGATATGGAGGAGGGCGGCAGTTGCACAGGCTAGGGGGGAAGATTAGGATGGAGACACCGCTCTAGGAAACTGAGACTCTAAGGAATTAAGAATGATAGAAGGCTATAGGAAGTGGGACCATTTAGGCATATCTAAAATCCAGGATGTCTGGAGGGACGAAGAAAGATACCATTCCCAGAATTATAGTCACAGTATGACATGGCAGATAGCCAATTCCTCAGGTACATGCAACTGAAACACATTCTGAGGAGTCATGCAGATAGACTGTATGATATAGCAGAAGAAACACCACTGGAGATGAGAGCATTGGCTACTCCTTTACACAACCATGCGATGTCTCAGATCTATGCCACACTGCTCACCAACAACCCTCCCTTACCTCAAGACGGGACCAATGGGATCGGGACCTGGGGAGGCTAGAAGATGATGCCTGGGGAGAGGCATGCAGTTACTCAGGAGACATAGCCATACAAGCAGGGTTTCGATTGATAAAATGAAAAATATTGCATAGGGCATACTTTACAAGAACAAGGTTGCTAGCGATGGGCAAGGTAGAGAATGATCAATGCCTAAGGGGATCTAAACAACAAGGCACTCTGTTACACACCCTGTGGCATTGCACACAACTATGGAAATACTGGAAAACAGTTTGTAATATATTGTATAAGGTTATAGGGCACACCCTGAGCCTCTCCCGACCCTAGTAATGCTGGGAATATGGGTAGAACAATCCCTGGACAGGTACACATGACTGCTCTGCAATGTTGCACTAATGATGGCAAGGAGATACATAATTTGTCACCGGTGAACCAAGGTGCGTCCAACAATAGCTGATGGTGAATTAAATCTTATCTGGTGGATGAGGTCTGAAGACTTGGTGTACCAATCTTGTGGATACCCTTGTAAATTTGAAAAGGTGTGGGGCCCCTGTAAGCAAATCAGTGATGTTGGGGAAGGAGATGGGGCGGGACGCAGTGGGGCTGCAGCATAGAAATAACAAGAAGAGACACAAACCCTGGCAGGACATTGGGGGTGGATTGAGGTGACCAAGTGTATGGTGTACAAGATCTAGGATGGAAACACATGGGTGCTTTATTGCCGAAATGTATAATGCGAACCTCAAGGTTATAGCTGGCAAACTTTTGTTGCATGTCAATGTTTTTTATGTCAATATCTTTTTTACTGCAAACCAAATAAACAGAATTACAAACAAAAAATGAAGCAAAAGTAGCACCTACTTACTCAGACACCCAGAAAGCAATTTGGGTCTCACAAAGGGATGGACCGTGCTATATAAATACAATGCATTGGACTAGAAAAATGAATCCCCCACTCATTAGGTCGCGTCTGCGACAGGGCATACGCTCTTGTAAGATGTACTGTTCACAATAAAGGGCTTCAGCCCACCCATTGCATACCATTTGTTGGCTTCAGTGTCACTCTTCTTTGCTGCCTCCTAATTGACCAGCGCAAGCCAAGCGTAAATGTTGTTTCTTGTTGTGTAGCATGGACCAGGCACAGATTGATTTAACTTAATTAGTGCCCGACTGCTGCTCATGCTGGGATTGAGGTACTATCTCTCCTCCCATCCCTTCTCTATGTTGCTGCCCCCGTCTGTTGCTCTCTTTCCTTTCCCGCACCTCTCTTGTGTTGCTTTTCCCCACCGCAACCCCACTTTTTTTTAACATATTGCACAGCACCATAGGCTGCTGTGCAAATGGCTTAAAATAGTGCTATGACATGGTCAACGTTGGCCGCGTCATAGCGCATATTTTTCTTGACTTCAAGCCATGTTGCACAGCAGCTCGAGCTCACGTCCTGTGTAAAAACACATTGACAAAGCTAATAGATTTTGCATACGCGAGACCTATAAGCTTTTCCAATGCCTTTAGGTTTCACCTGCACAGCGCTTGCGCTGTGCTTTTGAAATCTCTTGCATTTCATATATCGTAAAAGGGGCTCTTATCAGTTCCCAATGCTGAATTACTGTGTTCATTCGCTTTTGTGTGGAACTTTTTTTTGTTAACTTCCCTGGCAACATGCATTTACGATACTTCTACTAAAGCTGTTCACACTGTTTAAGCCCCATTCACTGTCAAGATAAGATTTCTTCCCACCGAAAAGGCACAGCTTCTAACAGTATGCTGGAATGCTTGCTTTTTATTACTTAGTTGTGTAAAGTAGATTCTTTAGCCGTAGAATGTTTGTGGCTTTTCCTATTCATGCCTCAGAACCTTTCTCTGCACTTTGTAGTCATTATCGGATTGATTTTTTCAACTTAATCTATTTGGTCATTATGATCAAATTCTAAATGTTGTAATAAACATTTGACATTACAAATAAGATTAATATACAAGAGCTATGCTATATTTTAGTACAAAACAGGCAGCCACAAGTGCAGTTACTTTGCAGATAACATGGTTATGATTTGAATGGTGCAGCAGGTGCAGTGGCACCAGGCCTAAAAGTTGTCAGAACTCCTCAAAACACACAATATTGCTATATTTGACTACTAAACAGGCAGTCACAATTGCAGTTACCTTGCAGTTAAAAGGGACTTGATTTGAATTGTGCAGCAGGTGCAGTGGCACCAGGGTCAAAAGCTCTAGGGACCCCACTAAGCCCAGATTATTGCTAAAATGTAAAACTAAACAGGCAGTCACAAGTGCAGTTTTCCTTACAGAGTACAGGTGCATGATTTCAATGGTGCAGCAGGTGCAGTGACACCAGGACCAAAAGCTCTAGGCGCCCCACTAAACACCTAAAATTGCTATATTTTACTACTAAGCAGGCACTCACAAGTGCAGTTACCTTGCAGACAACAGGGGCTAATTTGAATGGTGCAGCAGGTGCAGTGGCACTGGGCCCAAAAGTTGTCAGAACTCCTCTAAACAGGGCCGGACTGGGAACCGAAACCGGCCCTGGCAAACTGCTCAGCCCCCCCCCCCCCTGGGGGAAGGGGGGGTGCAGCCGAGCTGTTTGCGAGGGCCGGTTTCGGCCGATTTTGTTACAGGGGGCTGATATTGCCGACCCCCGGTAACAAAAACGGCCCCCAGGGGCCCAAAACCAGCCCCCACCCTAGCGGCCCACCGGGGAAACGCCCGGTGCCCGCTACGGCCAGTCCGGCCCTGCCTCTAAACATCTAATATTGCTATATTTTACTACTATACAGGCACATTCAGAAACAAAAGGTACCCACTAAAAATGATAGTAAGGTCTGGGAGAAGGGGGAAAAACAACAATATACATAAGGAAACACTCCCACTCGACCTATATCTGTCAATGGCTGCTATTAGCTTGCTGGGCTACCCTTTGCAGTAGGAATGAAGGCGCACCCGGCATATAGCAGAGGGGCGCCTTTAGTCACTCCCCGGGCAGGAGCAGCCAAGGTGGAGAGTCGTCCTTCTTTGTTGTCGCCACAACGGAGGGTCGCGCCCATGACGTCATCGGATGGCGCCCAAGGGACTACAGCTTATAAGGCCCCACAAGGCGAGGGATCGGCCTCTTTTTCCCTTCACTGAGCACCGGGATCCATCATACCGGATTCGCACAAGGTCCAGATTTGTGCGCATGGGGCACAAAAGGTGAGCACGGTAGATGGTGGGCACAGTGGGGGGGACGACCAAAAGCGTAGCCACGGAGACGATGTGCTTAGTATAGTTATATTATTATTGTTGTTTTGGTAGAAAACAGGTTGCAGAGCAATATGCAACTGTCTCACGACCGAATATAATTCCTACTTTGTCTTTGTTTCATGTCGGGACCACCTCTGGAGATGGCGGTAGCACGATTCCAGGAAGTTGACCGGCGTATCCGGAGGACGTCGGCCAGCAAGAAGAGCGAGGCAAGGCAGAGCGAGCTGAAGAGCGTCATGGCTGCCGGGAGACATGGTTTAACGCCGAGGTCTCTTTGGTATCAGCAGGTTTGGTGTGTGCCAAAATAGGGAAAACGCTTCCAGGGCTTGGGCAGGGATGTTTTGGCGCAGTGAGTGGAGCCCAGCAAAAGGGTTTAGGCATCAAAATCACCCAGGAGACAAAGTTACAGTTGTCAGATGATATATATATATATCATATATATATATATATATATATATATATATATATATATATATATATATATATATATATATATGGGAAATAATGATTTCTTGAGCAGCATTCATTTGTGAGATTAGATGGTGAATTAGCTTGAACAGAGTGCGCAATCAAATCTTCCGTATCAAAGCCCTTTAATAGACAAAATGAATGGTGCAGTTAGATAAAGCGGGGGTAATTGTTTGGTCAGAACGTTGAGCTCCCGGGGAGGGGAGGCCGCGTGGCAGACTGGGCTCAGGTCAGAGCTTTCCGATGGCAGAGCCGGGGAACTGGGGGTTTGGTGGGGAGAGCACCACCGATTTCAAGCGGTGCGCCCACTCTACAAAATGCAAATGACCTCCATTTAAAATGAGCCGTTTAAGGTATAGGTCCGGGTAGGTAATTCTCATTCAACAGCGGATAGCGCGGGGTATTAAGGCATCTTTGGTAGGAAGATTAAAGTTCGACGTTTTTGTATTCAGGTGCGAACATGCAGTCTTTCGGAGGCTGTGTTAGGTGGTGATGCACTTCGGCTTTCCCTGCGGTGCAACTGTAGAAACGATATCTGCGCAAAGGCTTGGGGTACAAGTCCCCATGCTTTCCATATTGCTCCGGGGCCTAATACCGTGGCAACGGTTAGGCACGTGTATTTAAGTTGTTTGGCCTGTGGGGGGCACGGGGTTGGCACAATGCTCCTTTGCTTTCTCTGAATTACAATTGAGTTGTCATGCAGGGCTTAGAACGACTGTGGACGTTACGTGGCAGTAATGGTATGCAGAGAATAAATAAATCTACCCCTCCGGGGCACCAAGGTTTCTCTCCACCGGCAAAGTCCAAAGATAGCAGAGCAATTGCTCAAACTCTATCAGGGATTATAGTGTTTCAGGGCAGTGCCAGGGGGCGAGACCGTAGAGGTTAACCTGGTCAAAGTTGTTCAGGAGGACATATCATGAGTGGCAGTTCTTTGCTATGGACCAGAGACTTTCAAGGCTCTGGTCCTTGAAGAATGTCTTCTTTAAAAAAAAAAAAAAAAAAAAAATTAGATAGCCCGGTTAGGGAGAGTATGTGGCATAACGGCCTGAGCTGCTGACTCGGGTGCCGGTGGGAACCAGGTTCGAGTATATGCATCAACATCCTGTGTTTCTGGGGGAGAAAAACACCTATTATACCTGCTGAGGCGATTCAGCGCCATTAGATCCTCATGGGCAAATTGCACTGATAAACAAATCCTGGGTTCTTATTTATTGTGAGAATATTCACACCGGTCTTTTCATTTTGTATGTCAAAGTTAGCTAACTTGCGGGCGGGCTTTGGCTCACACAGAGGGACGCTGGGCGGTCGTCCGGGATCCTGGATGGCAGCATCAAAACCTCCAGGCTAGGTTCACTACGCTTCTCATCCTTCCGATGTTGAATGAACTCCTACCAAATTAGCTAAGTAATAGCTGCAGTACTCGCGGGTGTGCTTAAACACCCAATGACTGGTGTAAAGCACAGTTACATGGAAGGCTGGCCAGTTATTATAGTTATTATGCAACTTCAGCCTGAATGAAATTGTGACAGCTGATGCAGTGCATTGTAAAAGGTCATGAGGAGGGGTAGACAGAAGTCCTGTTGAAGGAAAAATTTGTGGTACGCTCCTTTTGTGTTCCAGTAATGCTGCCTGGTAACGTAAATTCTAAAACATGATGTGGTCTTTAACACAGGGCAGCACATTTAACTGTTGCACCTCACATGAGAACAAAGTAAATCAGGGTCTCCAAACACGTGGAAAAGACGGCTCTGGTCTTAGTCTCAGCTTTCCTAAGGTCCAGCGTTATGACATGTTAAGCACCCATGCTCAGATGTTCTAAGTGTCTTGACTTCGTTTATCGATGGTATTAGTAGGAACGCCGCGGCACTTCTGTTTAGGGTGAGCGGTACATCATTATCTAACTGGAGGCGCATCAGTTGTAACTTTAATTTGACGACGGCCGCATTCCGCCCTCTATCTAATCTCACAAATGAATGCTGCTCAAGAAATCATTATTTCCCATATATATATATATATATATATATATATATATATATATATATATATATATATATATATATATATAT